>VYZT01027226.1:0-19300 GCA_013400735.1 Pomatostomus ruficeps
CATGTGCCTGGAACAGAAACCACACGTCCCAGTTTAACCAATCCTGTTCCATTCTCACCTCGTTGTTCCAAGTCACAAACAATTCCTTGTAAGCACAGACGTTTGGATGGCGGAGCTTTAGCAAATCCATTGCCTGTACAGAATAAAAAAAGATAAAATAGGGAGACAGCTTTCTGTAGCTGCACAGTCCTTCCCTTTAAGAGAACCTTAAAAAACACCCTAAGCCAGTTCCTGACTTGTTCATGTCACATTTCTGATCAAACTCTGCCACAGTGCCAGCTCTGCTAAATATTTGCATTCTCAAGTTTGGAAAGAGGGAAAATATTTCACTCAGTTTCTACTCAGTGCTGCAACAGCCTTGTGAGATCCAAGGATATAAACTGATCCACAGCGAGGTGATGTGTGAACAACCCCCTTCTTCAGTTCCTAACATCCAAACCTGAAAACATTTCTTAGAATCGAAGCCAGGATGATTTCTCAAGTGCTGCCATTATTTCCTGTAGCCTCCATGCAAGCTTGAGCCCCAGCACAGGAGATTTTTATCTCCTCGAAGGTGGTTTCCGTGCAGGGCTCTAACAAATCCTAATCGCTTCAGCAAATTCGCTGATTGCGTGGGAGATAAAAAGAATTCAGGTTATTCTCCTATATTTGTGTTTGTGGCTGTGCAGACACAACAGAAAAACTAAAAAGAGCCACACTCCCAGGTTGCATTTATTCCAATAGATGTATTTCAGTACTTATTTCGGCAGAAAAATCGGATTGAGTTTTATTGGTAATGCCAGATTTGGCACAGAAAGAAGTCATCTCTGACCAGGATAAAACATCTGCACAAACATCTATTCTCACGCTTTTCCAACTCCAGATGCTGTGCACTGCAAGACTCATCCATCATGTGCTATTTCACGTATTTTATTGAAACCATTTTTGGTATTTTTAAGAGTATTTCTGATGCTTCTTACTCAAGGCGTTGCAACAAGTTTGCACCCAAAAAAAAGAAATTACAACAAAGGGAGAAAAACAATTGAATCATTCACATTTAAAAAGTCCAACTCTGAGAAATTAGCATATCATGAAATATGTTATCTAAACATTGAATTATTAATAATGAACGATAAACAGACCAAGGTTCTCCTTCAGCGTAAAGGGCAAAAGGATGAGTTTTGTTCTTTGACTTCACAAAACAAATAAAAACCCTGAGAAAGGACTATCCTCCAAGAAGAATTGTCCATTTGAATTTACAGACCCAAAATTAACAACAATTCATGCAAAATCCTGCCCTGACCCAAGCAGAGGGCAGAGAGCACACCCCGCAAACAGTCCTGCCTGATTTACTTATTATTTACTCAGCTAATCCTTGCAGATAAAAGATTGGTTCTGTTAAGACTTTGGTCTTTGTAAGCGAAGTAGTAAAGAAAAGACTGCACCAATACCTCCTTCAAGGCCACATTTGCTTGGTGTTGGTCAATGCACTCAACCTGCGACAAACGAAACAGGGGTGAGACTGTAACAGGAACACAGAACTTCGAGCCAGAATGCTTCTGTCAAGGTGACTGGACTGAAAATTCAGTGTGAGGTGGCATAAACTTTCAATTCTAGCTCAAATCTCTAATGTTTGGGGCAGTTTTGGTGTCAGGAGAGGGGTAAAACAGAGGTGTAAGTGAGTGTGAGACACATAGACAGTGCTTCTGCACTGTCAGGACAGAAGTGAGCTGAGGAGAGAGCACTGAGGGGACCTAAGTAGGCTGTTTTCCCCACTTCGAGCCTCAACATCCCAGTGAACTGACCTGAACCTCCCAATTTCCAAAAAAGCAGCACGGTAATGAGCAAGCCTACTCTGCCCAGCGTGTGTCTCTTGTTACCATCATGGTGCCCAGAGGTAACAAACATGCCAAACCCTTGTTTTCCTGGCAGCCACCTCCTCACCTGCTTTATTGCGTATTTCTTCTGGGCGCCTTCGTCTGTTTTCAGCTGAGCTGCCAGCATCGTGCCCAGCGCCCCGGGCTGGAGCTGCTCCAGCACCTGCAGGCACAGGAGACACCCAGAGCGCCTGCTCAGCTGTGGGAGCAGAACAATTCAGGCAAAATGCACCTTCCGCCCTCTTTCATGGAAACCCTTCGCACAAGGAATGTCTCCAGCTCTCCGTGGCTTGACTAGGGACTACCCCTACCTTCACCCCCACTCCTGAGAGGGACACAGACCTTCCCTTCCCTCCTCTCCAGGGCATTCCCTGTGCTGAGGACACCCCCAGGGCCATCCACACCCCCTCCAGGACCATGCAAACCTCCCAGGGCCACTCAAACCCCCCTGCTATAGTTGTGTGCTGCTCCCAGGGTACCCACACCCCTTCTCCAGGGCCCTGTACCCCCAATAAACCCCTCCAGCACTATTTAATCTACTCAGAGCCATTTAACACCACGTCCCCAAGGGTACCTGTACCTACAGCCCCCGCGCTGGTCACAGACCCCTCCTCAGGACCATGTACCCCTCACAAACCCCCCTCCAGCACCATTTAATTCATTCAGAGCCATTTAACACCACGTCCTCAGGGGTACCTGTGACTGCGCTGGTCACAGACCCTTCCTCAGGGCCGTGTACCTCACATAAACCCCTCCAGCACCATTTAATTCATTCAGAGCAACTTACACCACGTCCTCAGAGGTACCTGCACCCACAGCCCCTTCGCTGGCCACAGACCCCTCCTCAGGGCCATGTACCTCATACACACCCCTCCAGCATTATTTAATTCCCTCAGGGCCATTTAACACCACGTCCCGAAGCGAAGCTGTACCCACAGCCCCTTCGCTGGCCACAGACCCCTCCTCAAGGCCATGTACCCCATATATCCCCCTCCAGCACCACCTACACCCCCCACAGCGCTACAGCCGCCCTCTCATTGCCGGGCAGAGGCTGAGCCTGGCAGCAGCACCTCGTATTTCTCCATGGCGGGGACACAGCCCGACCCCGGGGCTGCGGCCCTGAAGCACCCCCCCTCAGAGAAGGCTCCCAGGGGGCGCGGCCCCTTTAAGAGCGTGAGGGGCGGGGCGGGGGGCGTGTCCCGGCGCGAGGNGGGATGGCGGCGGGGTCGCTGCAGCCTCGGGGCCGCGCTGTGGCGGGGCGGGGGGGTTGTGGAGTTATAGAGACGTGGAGCGGTTTGGGCTGGAAGGAATCCTAAAGATCGTCTCGTTTCAGCCCCTGCTGTGGGCACAGACACCTTCTACTGTCCCAGGGTGCTCCCAGCCCTGTCCAGGTGGCCTTGGGCACTGCCAGGGATGGGGCAGCCGCAGCTTCTCTTGGGTAACCTCTGCCAGGGCCTCACCACCCTCACAGGGAGGAATTTCTTCCCAATATCCTACCTAGATTTCCCTTTCTTTCAATTTGTGCCCGTTCTACTTTGCCTTCTCACTAGAAGTACTCCATTTCCATTTTTCCTGTAAGTTCCCTTCGCACTCTCTGAGAGTTTTCTCTGCGTTCCCTCCGAGGGGATCCTGGGCCCGGCTCCCACCGCCGCAGGCCCGGCGGCCGCCCCTGCCCTCGGGTGAGCGCCCGAGCCTCTCGTACAGCGAATTCTCCTTGGGGACGGGGCTTCTCCCAGCAGGGATTAAGTGGAAGGAGAACGGAAGCCATCCCGGCTGGTGAAGAGGGCACAGAGGGGTGTGGGGAAGCAGGGTGAGCTGGCAGGGACGGAGGAGTGACTGGGTTATCCAGCCTGGCAGGGTTAGATGGGATATTAGGGAGAAATTCCTCCCTGTGAGGGTGGGAGGCCCTGGCACAGGGTGCCCAGAGAAGCTGTGGCTGCCCCTGGATCCCTGGTAGTGTCCAAGGACAGGTTGGGCAGGGCTTGGAGAAACCTGGGACAGTGAAAGGTGTCCCTGCCCGTGGCAGGGGGTTGGAATAAGATGAGCTTGAAGGTCCTTCCAACCCAAACCATTCTGTGATTTCATTAAACCCTGACCCATATCTGGAAGGCCAAACTGGAAAAGGTTGGTCAGCACCGTGGTGCTGTGCTCAGGACTGGGGCAAAAGGAAAGCAACCAAGCTGATGTTGTCTTGTAAACCTTCTTACGTTTATTTCAGTGGAGACCCGAGTGATTTCTCTGTTAAATAGAAGTTTGTGATCTCTTACAATGTCTGACAACAGGAATATTTTGAGTGTAAGTAGTTGCTCTGCTGGGGATGGTGTTGGAAAGATCTTCGCAGTCATGGTGATTCATCTGATTGACAATGAGACCCAGCAAGTAATCATATTCAGCAAATTGGCTGGAAAATCTGATTTTGCCTGGTTCTACAACCGCTCTGATTTAGCGTGAGTTGTGTGGTGCACGATAACACGTCACAGCTCTGAGGGGGCTGTGCTGCCTCTGTGTCTTTCACTGATTTCACTGGGAAAACCTGTTCTGCACTTCCTCCCCACCCCCAGATGGAAGAAGGAAGACTCGATTTAGAGACAGAGCTTCGCGTGGTGTGTGGGATACTCAGTTTAGGGGATGTCTGAATTATCTTGGTCATTCTCTGTTTACTTTGTCCTCTTGCTCCTTTTAGAGGAGAAACTAAACCATCACTGCAGTGTTCACGTTACTTGCCAAAACTTACAACGCTTGTCCTGACCTTTTTATAACACCTCTCTATTTATTCCTGTGGGGTTATTTCTAGATGTCCTTAACACCCCTTTTTTCACTCTGCTGAAAGCTCTTTTGTCCAGCTCAGATGTAGTTTGCCTGACCTGCAGTGAGTTTTAAATGGCACAAATTTACTTGTGCTTGGCCACATCCTGTTTAAAGATGAGTCTTGCCTTTAGCTGTACCATTTGGAGTTTTGCTACTCTTACCATCCAATTGCAAAATAATTTTTATGGTGTTCTGAGTAATAACTCCAGTGATTATTCTGCCTAAAGCTCGATCAGAACCTTTCATTATTGTCTGTGCTGCTAAAGCTCGGTGTCACAGCGATGTAGGAGTGACTTACTAAACCCTAACCTTTGGTATATATTGTGGAGTTAACACTTGGCATTACAGGAGCTGGATTTAAAAAAAAGCACTTGGAACGTTGGGACTGAAATTGTGTTGAAACTCCCCTGGTGGAGGCCGGACAATGGCTGTTCTGGGAGCTGAACACATTCTCAGTGATGTTCTTGCCTTTTCCACTCTCTGTACTAGCGCTCAGCACATAATGAGTCTTAATTTCTGTAGCATAAAAACCCTGTGGGAGAATGTTATAGTTAATTCCAGGGCTTATCAGGAAATCCTGAATGTCTCTCACAAAAGCAAGAATGATCTGTTCCTTAAATTCAAACAGTAAAGCTTAGCTCTTCTCAGATACTGTAATTTCCCTTTGAATTAGCAAATTATGCCCTGGATGCCGAGATACTCAGCAGTAATAAGTGGTTCTTAATCCAGATGTGAACTAGTGCCCTGTCTTACAGGCAGCTAAGCTTGCCAGGCAGCCAGTTGTCAGAGAAAGGGCTTGTCCTACTTCTGCCAAGGCTACATTCCCCTTTTCTCTCTCACCAGCACTTTTGTCATTGAATTGGGGAGCTGAACTGGCAGGAAAAAAAAATTGAGGATTTTTCTTTTTTTCCACTTGGTTCAGTTCTCTCCATGTTTAGGTTGAGTGAGGAGCAATGCTGGGGGTGGGATTGCTGGCAGTAGGCTGCTCTGAGCTGTCAGGAATTCCCAAGGACTGCAGTGGAGGGGACACTGTAACACCAGCCTGGTGTTGTTAATTAAATAATTTACATATTCAGAATTTAAGCCCATTTTTAGTGATTTTTGTTAAAATATTACATGACAACCCCTTTAGTGCAGTCACCATGTACTGAAAATAGCTGAATCTGGGGCCTGCACAGAGCGTTCAGGATTGTCTCTCCTTTGTAATCCCTTCCTAAGAGGGAGCAGATCTCAGGCAACTTTCCTGGTGTCTGTGATAATCTTTAGGAATAAATCCTTAGGAATGTGGGTGCTTGGTATTTCTGCTGTTCGGAAAAAAAAAAAAAATTCATGGACAAAAATGCAAGGAGACTATTGAGTCATTGTAGAGCAGTGAGAGGGCTGCGAGGGAGATCCAGACCGGGGGAGTTTATTTAATTTTCCAATATAAATGCTGATGTATCTTGTCCAGATAATTCTGATATGGAATCACAGATCCATTTGGGTTGGAAAGAACCTTAAAGCTCAGCTTGTTCCAGCCCCTGCCATGAGCAGAGACACCTTCCACTATCCCTGGGTGCTCCAAGCCCTGTCCAGGTGGTCTTGGGCACTGCCAGGGATCCAGGGGCAGCCACAGCTTCTCTGGGCACCCTGTGCCAGGGCCTCCCACCCTCACAGGGAGGAATTTCTCCTAATATCTACCTTACATTTCCCCTCTTTCAGTTTGAACCCATTATTCCTTGCCCTCAATCCTGTTTTGCAGAAAATGGAAGCAAACATTTCATTCTAAGTCTGAACTTTATCTGTTATATTAAAAAAATTGAATTTGGAAATGTTCTCTTAAGACTTTGTCATGACAGTGCAGTGATTGTTTATCATTATAAGCCAAATAGCCTGTTCTGGTTAGGCTGGGGGAAAAAAAATCTTCCCATGAAGAGTGATAGCAAAATGCAATAAATTACTAAAAGCACCATTTTAAAGGTTTCATTAATAAATAGCCTTTTGGAAAAGGGAATTGGTATAAAGCACACTTCAGAAGGGAAAAGCACTGAGAAATCTTCCTGCAATTAAAAACCTGATTAATATTGCTGGCAGTGCTCTGGTGGGTCAGAGCCCTCCTCCTGCCTTTGGAAATAAACGGGAAAGCCTGTTCCCAGTTTTTACAGTACTTTGTAGGCATTGGGCTAATGAGTGTGATGGGTGTCGCTGTCCCTGTGATTTTGGGGTGGCATCTCTTTGAGTGGATATGTCCAAGTTGGTGAAAGAAAGTGATTTTTTTTCTCTGTGCCATTGGATTGAGCGTCCTCTTCCAAGAAAGATCAGTGGTGTCCCAGGCTGCTGGAGGTATCTGTTCTCCCAGAACAAAGCAATCCCTTAAAAGTATACAGAATATTTGGGATATGCCTTTTCAGCAGCTCTGGACTGATAATGCTGTGCGGCTCAGGAGGGTTTCTGTGTAGATGAGCAGTGTGCTGTTCCTCACCATGATCAGAACTTCCAAGAATACACAGAAAAAGGCTTCTGTGCTTGGACAGAACATACCTGCAGAAATTCCCAGCTCGTGCCCATTTATTTGACTTAAAATACCTATAATTGTGCCATAGCATATACACTTTTATCAAATAGAGTGGACTTCCAGCAATTTTGAACCTGTTGAAGGTGGTGTTGAAATGAATCACTTTATTACCTCTCTTTTGGTCAGGCCTTTATGGGTTTGAATATTTCAGTCCTCCTTTAGGAAAATGAGGAGTTTGATTAAGGGATCCCTGGATCTTCTTGTACATCTTCGGTTGTTAAACTTAAAGGAGCATTTAAATCTATCTTTGCCTTTCTAATCCCATTAGAGGGGGAAGTGGCAACACAAAGCCCCTCTGGCATATGTCAGTGACTTGGCTGCCAGCACAGAACCAGCTGTTCTTCTTTAAAACGGTTTTATTTAGCATTCTCTTGTCTTTTCGCACGATGTTTCACCTCTTCCAAGCAGGCAGGACGTGTGGAGAGCAGTTGATGCAAAGCCCAGAGCAGAAAAAGCCACGCAGTTACTTAGGTCGTGAGTTTAACGCTGCCACCTCCTCAGTGGCAGCAGTTTGGATCTGGGTGTGCTGTCCCCAGTGCAGGGTGTGTTTCAGGCCCTATTTCTTAACTGCAGATAACTGAACTGCAGCCACCAAGTTTCCCGTGAGTGCCGCTTTATCTGTGAGAATCTTAAAGGAAGTGGGCTCGGGGTGCAGCTTTTGAGCCCCACGGTGCTGCTGCTGTGCAGGGCCAAGCCCAGGGTGGCTGGTGCTGGTCATTCAGCCCCACCGCTGGAGCTCTCATGTTTCTTCTCACTTATTCCACCTTTAGTTAAATTACTCGAGTGATTTACACCCAGATGCTCTAATTGTGAAATCACTTGCTGCCTGTTACATTCTCTTCCTGTACTTGTGGTGTAGCTGTTCTCTTCCTTTCTCTCTGGATCTCCTGGTTCCTTTGGCTTGGATTTTTGTTCCCACAGGCCATTTCTGAAGCTTCTCTGAGCTTGCTGTGTGCAGGGGGCTCAACCTGAGTGCAGCTCCAGGAGCTGTGGGTGTCCAGGGATGGTGTGATGTGTGTGCCATGAGGTTGCTTAGCAGTGCAGCTGCCGTGGGCTGCAGCCTCTCTGACTTGGCTGGAGCCCATTGGATGTGTGCACTCGTATTTAATGGGCAGTGTTAAACTCCCTCTGTGTGCCAAGAGAACAGGTAAACGTTAAGTGACTTCTTGGATCCTTCACCTGCGCTCTTCATGGTTGATTGGTTCCAGGGAAGGGGAAAATGAGATCAGCGCCCATGACCCGCTTCAAAACAGCAAAGATGAGGCCTGAAGGAAGATATTCTCTGCTATCTGTTGCTTTTTTCAGCCTTTCCTTACAGATTCCCAACTCTTGTCTTCTTCCCTTTCTTTCGAGACCAAAGTCTCTTGTTCTGTATCTTACAAACGGCTTCTGGTTTGTAAGAACTTTGTTCTTAGTATTCCTCAGCAAGTTTCCTCGACCTCACAGTGGAACCCAGGAGGGAGGAAGGCTGTAAACCAAGACGTGTGTCTCATTCAGTGAGTGACAAAGATCAGAAATTCTCTCTTGACTCATTCATCCTACTGTTGACATGGCTTAAAAAAGCCTGAAGTGGCAGCCTGGAGGCAGAGTACAGCTGCACTTAAAATGCACTTGATTGAGGTGAATTTTGACCCTTAGACTCTGGATAGAGGCAGTACAACAGAGCAGGTTGTTCCAATATTAACTATTTAATTGACTATTAAGCATGTTTGCTGATTTTTTTTTTTTCTTGTGATAATCTATAGTTGCACAGTGAGCTAGGCTTGTCATTTGCATAGCCTTTAGTATTGACTGATTGCTGCTGGCAGGAATAAACTGTCAGAAATGGCTTTTGTCTCCTTCCTGGTGGAATTCTCAATTAAGTAATAACCAGTGCTGCCTAGAAGATGGCTTGGCAATTAAACACTGTCCTAACCCAGAGGCAGGAAGTTTTCCTGTGCGCTGTAGAACTTGACCCTCTAGACTCTGTTTGGCAATTCTGCATTTGTTCCTTTAATTACTGTAATTGCAGAGCAAACTGACCCAGGAGCCTGCAGGATGGAGGGGGATGTGGGCCCAGATACATCTTCCATTCCCAAAAACTGAAGCTGAGCCTCTGTTTCGTGATGATATCATTTCCTTTTAACCTCTGCACTGAACTGTGGCTATAAACAGGTCTGTTTCCTGTCTGCAGAGGATGCTCCTCTCAATGGAATTAAAAACCTGCCCAGAGGATAGCGGGGGAGTTCCATGCAGTGGTTGTGTGGATCTAAGATCTGCTGCTACTCGAGTGCACGTGCTTTGTTTGCACTGAGGTGCTGGAGGGAACGAGCTTGGCAGAAAATTCAGTGATGTTTTTTAATTCATACAGAACTTGTCCTCTATCAGCCTGGCTCCCGAATCCGGGTTGTTCCAGGGTGGTGAGTGCCTGAGCACGGGGGTAGGAGCAGGATTGCCCTTTCAGCTCCGGGCCATCTGATAGTTGAGCTGTAACATGAAACCCTGAGATAGAGAAACTAAAACCAAGGTCAGCCTTCATTAGCGAGAGCTCCATCAAAGCACAGTTCCAGTTACACAGAAATGTGCTGCTGGTTTCTGCTTTTTTCCAAGTCCTAGTGCAGTGGAGGATGACAGCAGGTTTCCCCCGCTGCTGCCAGTGGGTCAAGAAGCATTTCATTAAATCCCAGTGCCAGTTTCTCTCGAGATGTTGGTGACCCTGAGTGCCTGAGAACTGCGGAGCTCAGTCTGCAGAGAGCAGGGCTCTGTTGTCCCTGCAGGATCCCTTTCCCTGCTGTCCCTGCTAATGCCCTGTGTGCCCCTGCAGTTCCTGAGGGTGACCAAGCAGTACCTTCCCCACGTGGCCCGGCTGTGCCTGATCAGCACCTTCCTGGAGGATGGCATCCGCATGTGGTTCCAGTGGAGTGAACAGAGGGACTACATCGATGGCACGTGGAACTGTGGCTACTTCCTGGCCTCCATCTTCGTGTTCCTAAACCTCTTCGGGCAGCTGAGTAAGTGGCTCTGGGGCTGTTCAGGTGCATGGCAGAGCACTCCAGCCAGGCTGCGGGCACTGTGAATCACGGAGGCGTGGGATGCCTCGCTGATTTCCTAATAGCCTCTGACAGCTCAGAACTGATAGCACTCCCTGGGCTGAATGAAAAGAACTCTGAACTGACCTGCTGCAGCCTTTCTTGGAAGCAGCCATGGAGGATTTCTTGTGACACGCTGCCTCTGAGTCACAGATGCCAAGAATCCATCAGGACAATCTGGTTTCAGTTCTGTACATGCATCCATAAATACAAACCACACCCAGAGTTCTCTAAATTAAATACTCCTGTTTACGTGAACGGGGCAGTGTTGAGACTTTCTCAGCCTCCTGTTTTTGTGGGCATTCATCTCCGTGGCAAAGTCTTAACCTGGAGTGGGTGCACTTAAGCCTGCGTGAGGTGTTTGTGTCAGAAATTCTTCCAAAGCCCAGGAATGAAAATAATCCCAGAAGGAGTGCTCTGCTGGATGTGTGCTGGGTGGGCTCAGGGTATCAGAAATGGAGAGTTAAAATCCTTTCCTGTTTATATTCAGTTCCTGATTGCCAGTTTCTTGTCTTGTGTCTGGATTTAGATTTTTTGCCCTCACTATTTGGTGTAGACGGTCACCTTAATTTGATGCAGTTGCCAGCCCTCATGTCAAAGTGACAGAGGCTGCCAGTGCTTTGTGATGGAAGCCTTGAGAAAGGTTTTGGGTTTTATCCTGTCAGGGAAAAGGAATACAGCATGATGGCTCTAACAGTTATCTCATGGGGAAAAAAAAAAAGAGAAAATCCAAGTTAGCATTCCTGTAGCAGCTTTTCCAAATATAACTGTGTTCAATTCCCAACTCAGGTGGCTGTATCCTGGTGCTGAGTAGGAACTTTGTGCAATATGCCTGCTTTGGACTGTTTGGAATTATAGCATTACAGGTAGGAGGCTTAAATCCTCATCCCTTCTAAACTGTACCTTTCAAATCTCTCTTAGTCCCAGCACTCCCAACATGTTTAAATATAACTTGCAGCCCTGGAATTTTTCTCCACCCTGGCCTAGTGCCAGTCCTTGATGGCATTGAACTATTTCGCTGCTTCTGTTCTCCTGATGTGCCCAATGGATGTAATTGCAATTAGTCAGCTTGGAGACATTCATTCAATACTTGACCTTGACCAATTTAGCAGAAGTAACTGGCAATTTACCTGTGTGTCAGTTAATGAGCCAAATGTGGAACTTGCAGTCGCTCTGGCCTTCAGCGAAGTTCCCATCACAAAGGATCCTAGCTAGGAGCATCCTTCCCCTACAAAACCAGGGAATTTGGGGGGGCCTGAAGCACAAATCAAATCCTGGCTTCCATTCCCTGTTTTACACAGACTCAATGTACCACGCTGATGTAACCTACCTCGTTTCCCTCACTATATTGTATTTGTAATTGAATTCTGCTGTGGCTGATACAGACTTGAGATTATAACAGAAATTCAGAACTTCAGTGTCATTTATATGGTGTTTTAACCTGTTTTATTCTTTGCCTAGACGATTGCATACAGCATTCTATGGGACCTGAAGTTCTTGATGAGGTATGCCTGCTTCTGGGAGTTTTTATGGCAACAGAATGAAAGCTGACACTTGGTGGTAGAGGAAATGATATTTGTACATAGTATTTAGTAGAAGGATTTTAGAAGTGATGCATTTACGTTAAAGAAGAAATGACAGCACTTGAAAAATCGGGAGACTCTGTGTTAACCTGTAGACAGCAGCCTCAGGAAGGGAAGGACTGATCCTAACCCAGTAGGATCCCAGTGCTTCTGCTGCTAACCTGGCTGGGAGCTCAACCAGCTGTTTGCACTGCCTCAGAGTTGCTGTTATTCCCTAAATGGCTAAAATAGCAACTCTACTTCTGCATGACTGAAGCCGTTTTCTGAGAAAGCTACAGCATGCGGCCACTGGAGTTGTTTCTGGGATTTTAAACCTTTTAACACCTTCCCTAAGGACAAGACAAGATTCTTAAACATGAGCTTTCCTGTCAGGCCCTGAGTGATGGTTTGCTGTTGCCTTTCCACCCCTCTGAGGGGAGGACAGCAAAGAGCTGCACTCTGGGCTTACTACAGCCCTGTCAATGTGTAACTTTTTAGCAACGCTGCTGCTCTGTTTTCTCAAAGCAACCTCTGAACTACTTTGGCATGTATGGCTAAACCCGAGGTACAGAATAACTTTAACACAGCTAAACTCGTGTTGTAACAGCCACTGAAGGAACTGTGCCTGAGTGGTGGGTGCTGGACCTCCCAGGCAGGCTGTGTTCCCACAAACCCTTGGAGTGCTCAGTGCTGCTGGGGAAGCCTGACACAGACCAACACATCCCACGGCGCACAGCAAGTCCCTCCTCACTGTCACACAGATCCTTGCTGGAACTGTCAGATAAGACTTTACAGATACAGATCAGCGCAAGCTGTACTAAACTGCTTTTTCTGGTTGTTTTTTTTTTTTTAATTTTCCTTTCTCCCCGTTTGTGTAGGAATCTTGCCCTTGGGGGAGGCTTGTTGCTGCTTCTGGCTGAGTCGCGCACGGAGGGGAAGAGCATGTTTGCTGGTGTCCCCACCATGAGGGAGAGCTCCCCAAAGCAGTACATGCAGCTGGGGGGACGTGTGCTGCTCGTCCTCATGTTCATGACATTGCTACACTTCGATATGAACTTCTTTTCTGTAAGTATCCCGGTGTTCGAGTATGAGTTGAGCAACTAGAATGTAGCAGCAGTGCCCAGATGGGCTGCAGGATCTGCTCAATGCTTACTGAAATCTATAAGGAAAATGAATACTTTAGAAAATGTTATTAGGTTGTCTGTGCCACGACAACTGAACTTACCCAAGCTCTGCTCTGATGTTGGTGTATCTGTTTAAGAACTGTGTAAGTTCATGGCTTTTCTCAGGCTTTTTTTCCCTTGCAGATTCTGCAGAACATTGTGGGCACGGCCCTGATTATCTTGGTGGCAATTGGCTTCAAGACTAAGCTGGCTGCCTTGACTCTGGTCATCTGGCTCTTTGGCATCAACATCTACTTCAACGCCTTCTGGACCATCCCGCCCTACAAGCCCATGCACGACTTCCTCAAATACGATTTCTTCCAGACCATGTCTGTCATTGGAGGGCTCCTCCTCGTGGTTGCACTGGGTCCTGGCGGAGTCTCCATGGATGAGAAGAAAAAAGAGTGGTAACAGGAATAGCAACACTTCTTGGGACATACTGTACTAAGTCCAGAACTGATTCTCTATGGATTCAACAAAAACTGCCAGCATTTTACACGTACATGCCCCCCTTCCTATAAAAGGCACAGATGTTTTGAATTTGATTTACTGTGGCACCAGTAATACGATAGATAAAACCCTATTTCTTCAAGGAATGTTGCCTAGGCTTATTCTAACTTCCTAGATTTGGAACTAACCTGAGGAACCTGCATTTTGCTGATGCTTCAGCGAATTGCAGTAGAACAGTTGCTGCCTGGAATGTCAGCAATGTCTTAAAATTTGCAGAAAGGTGAGCAGACACAGCTGGATCGTTCAGTGCGCTGTTGAGTTGTAGCTATAACTAAAAAAAGTGGATCCCTTTTCTTGCCCTCATCAAAACTGTCTTGTGCATAAGGAGTTCCATTGCTGGTTATAGCATTGCTTCTCAAGGTGGAAAGCAGCATCAAAGAAAACCCAGGAAATCGCTGTTATTTTGCTGCGCAGAGGCCTGTAATTCCCTTTTGTTCAATAGGGAGAGGTCTTTCCTGCTCCTGAACAGAAGGCAAAAGGAAAACCCTGAAAGTAGTTGTACCCCTTTCTGGGTAAGAAAAGGGAGAGGGTTTTCTAACATGTCCCAGTTGTGCCCTTGAGGGGAACAAGGGAGACTCCTGTGTTGTTAATCATGAATCCTGTATGGCTAATCAGATTTAAAGGAAGTGGGGGAGATAATCCTGAAGAGACAGAATGTTAGATTCTGTGTAAATTCTGTGCCAAAAGAGTTCTTCATTCTACATTCTTTCCCCAAAGTTGCCCCTCTTGAATTCCCGAGAAGGGAGCCAAGTTGTGCTGCAGGTTCCATAATAAAAGCTCCTTTCTGCTATTAACCAGCTTCCATCCATGTATGCCCCAAATTCACATTTGAATTGCAGGTTATTGGTGAAGATGTCTTGAGAATTACAGAAACTCCCCTTTTCTGTGCACTCAGTACTTGCCAGATGAGAGCAGTCCATCTCCTAATCTGTAGTCTTTGCTTCTTAGATTCACCTCTGTCAGTCTCTTGGCTGTAAAGTCCCAGCTGACTGCAGAGCTGGGGTGCTGAGCTCTCCAGGACAGCCCCTCCTCAGCCACCTCGGAGCACCCTGAGCTGTGCAGGGAGGAAATGTGGAAGGGGCCCCGTTCCCAGCTCTGCAGACGGTTATAGCTGAGGAGTGTGAGTGCAAAGCCTGGGCAGTGGAGAAGCAGCCAGGGATGGACCTTCCACGCGAGGAACTCATGAGGGTGAGGAGAGGAAGGCCCTGTTTGGCCTCTCAGTGCCATGACCTCTGTGCCATGACCATGCTTAGTGCTGCTCAGAGGAGGTGTTTTGTCCTCTCTAAGTCACCTAGGTGTGAACCTGTCTCACTAGATTGTGGAAGAGTTCTAGACAGCATGAGCCCTACCCACCTCCTACCATTACACTGATTCCGTGCACTGTTGTCTCCCCTGAGGAAGATGCTCAGCTCTTTGTTCAAGGAGGAATTCAGCTGAACATCCCCAGTGGGAGCTGTTTCCCAGGGTCTCCTGGTAAGGACACTCGCCTGGACAGCTCAGTTAAACGGTTGCTTCTTAGGAGAGAAAACTGGGCTGAAAGAACTCATGAAAAATAGAAGAGCACTGTTGAACGTTCAGCCAGTGATTTCATCATCCTAAGGGGATAATAGCCTCTGTAAGGGCAAGATGTGCTGCTGCTGGAGGAAGCCAGCTGCTGTCCCAGAATAGTTAGGGTTGGAAGGGACCTCTGGAGATCATCTAGTCCAGCCCCCATATCCAGATTGATGGGAGGGGGGCATTCAGCATTAAGGTCAGGTCACTGATGGCTTTCTTTTCAAGGAAGTTTTGCAAGAGGAGTCTTCACCTCAAGTGTTCCCTGTGCCTGACTCTTCCTGGCTAAACAAACCGGTCCTTTCGGTGACAGATCTGCAGCACAGGAGGCTTCCACTGTTTCACTGCAGGTCTTACAACGGTTCTAGACTAACCAAGGCAGCCACTCTCAGATACCTGAACTGCTGTTGATGTTCATAGTATTTATAAATGACAGAAACCGCTCCTGCGAGTCGCCCCTTAAGTTGTCTTTCTCAACTTCCTTGTGTCCTGTCTAACTAAGGAGCTGGATGACAGACTAGTCTGAAGTACTGACCAGTTTCCTCTGTGAAAATCGAGTCCCCTTTCCAACAAAAGACCCCAGAAAAGGAACTGATGCTGTCCCCTGCAGCAGGAATGCTTCAGTATTCCAGGGGCACAGTTAGGTGGAGGGCATTATCAGATACCTGTAGGCAGCACAACGTGCAGACTTGCTAACTGTGAGTCCTGATGCAGAAGATTCTGGTTTCCTACATACACTGCTGTACTTGTGCATCTCCCAGAGTTACAGTGACCTCTCCCCGTGGCTGAGAAGCTCTCACAAGCAGGATGTCAGCTACCAATTGGCTCTGCAAAGTGTTCTGGAATTCATTCTGAATATATTTTTGCTTTCTATGTGGAAAAAAACAAAACAAATAAGTATAAATTCTCATTTTATGCTGTATTTTGTACCTTTAGTTGTGTTTGAAAATGTTTTGATTTTTGAAAACAATCAAAATAAAACAATGGCATCTTTGTATCCACTTGGGGTGTGTGGCTGGTGATGCTCCACCGCTGAGCTGCTGTGCTTTCCTGCCTACCAAAACCCATCTTTCTGTAAAAAGCTGAGCTGCCTGGGCTTGCCTGCAGCAGCCATCCTTCCCTTGGTGTGCGGCTGGCTGGAAGCTCTTGGAATACAACTTTAATTCCACCCCATTATTCCCCTCCACACCTGTGACAGTTAAATGGAATGGGCAAACACTTCAGTCCTGTGCTCCCACTGGAATTGTTACAAAACAGGCTTCAGGTATTTATCATAAAATTTATTTCCCGTTGGTGGCTTTCTTGAAGTTTTTGGGTTTTCGATGATGGCTCTTGAATTTCTTCTTTAAAGGGCCTGTCTGTTTCTGTAGAGGAAAAAGAGTTAATCAGCTTATTTCCAACATCCAAATCAAGCCTTGCCTGAGAGCTTAAAAAGAAACTGAGTGTGATCTCCTTCAACAGCCAGACTGAGCCCAACCCTGCAGCTCAGCAGCCCTTCCTGATGGTTTCATTAGGTAGGAACTGACAGGCTCCCTGTAGCAATGAATCCAGACTTTTTGGTTTGACGCATTTATGAAGTAAGGCAGTGCCTCAAAAGTGGCAGAAAAATGGTCTAGAGGGAGGGACACTGTGGCTGCAAAAGGGTTTAATTTTTTTGTGTATTTGGAGAAAATTACAGAACCCCCAAGACATATCAGCCTCCCTGCTGACACAGTGTGGGGCAGGATCCCACCAAAGCATCTTTTGGATCCCACAAGGACTTTGGCTCCTTGTACAGGCAGGAACATCCCTCCCTACCACAGCCAGGATAAATATTGCCTGGCAGGAATTCACACCTCGGGATGCAAGTCACTGTCTGGCACACGGGGAACGTCTATTCTGAGCAGCTTTGCACCTTCTGCTGGTTCCCAGACAGGAATAGCAGGAACACCTATGGGATGGGATCCCAGCTCCACACCCCCTGCTGCTGCAGGCAGCGGGATCACTCCCACCTTTCCTCTCTTGCTGCCAACTGCTCTGCTGCCGTCCCTCCTTGCCCTGTGCTCTCCGTTCGCGTGCCCGTTCTGCTTGGCCCCGTCGTCCTCGCTGTCCGTCACGAAGTCATCGCTGCCCTTCGTGGTCTGTGGAGCTGATGGGTTTTTTTCCGGGAAAAGCGCAGCTAAAACACAAAGATTGAGCTCAAACTCAGTGCCCTGTGCACACAGGCTCTGCATCCCCTAACTCTAAAGGCAATGTGCCAAGCTGCTTCCAGTCACCAGTGTCACCGGTGTGAAATACACGTCACTACTGAGATACATGGGAAATAAACACGCTGGTGTTTTACTGGAAATGTGCCTTGGTGTTCTTCCTGTTCCCATTCTGGGAACTTCAGCACAGGTGTTTCACCTCTGCTCCCGCAGCAAGATGGATTTGCACCTCCAGATCGATGTCAGCAGAACGGCCTGACGACCTTCTGTGAAAGACTTGCTGAGAAACAAGGAACGTGGAGATTCCTAAAGCAGCAGATCCCAGTGCATCTTGTATCCCTTCCCTCACACCATGCATGCTCCAACTGCTTATCACTTAGTGGTAAGTGCTATGTTTTATTTGATCTTAATTTCCAAAACCCATGGATCCCCAGCTGGATGAAGCCAGGTGCCTCTGGCACACCAGCATCAGGCAGCAGGGTAAAGAAATCTGGAGGCAACCAACTCCCTTCAGGACATGGAAGACACCAAGGTTCTCACTCACGTGGGTACAGGTCACTCATGCTGTCGTCTGTCTCCTCTTCATCCTCGTCGCTGGACTTGGGCTCCCAGAACTCCTCTTTCCTGTGAGGCTGCCTGCTCCCGTTCGCTTGGTCCTCGTGGTGCTGTGCCCGCTGCTTCTTCTGCCTCAGGCAGGCAGGGATGTACTCCACTCCTTCCCTCTGGCATTCCTCATCTAGGAGTGAGGGTCAGGCAGCACTGGTCAGCTGAGTCCCTGAGTCCTCCCATTCCCAGCCCAAGCTTGGAGGAAATGCAGCTCAAAAGTCCAGCACACTCCAACCCACATATACATCCAAATAATCTACAGCATTAGGGATCAGGGAAGACATTAACACACTGTGCTGGACACACGAACCACCCTCCCTGGGGGAGTTTAGAACCGATCCTCTCAAGCAAGGATATTCCACGGTATTTGCCAGAGGCCGACTGCTCCCTGTACCTCAGACCTTCCTTTCCAGCTGAGGAGGACACAGTAACACACTGCTGACAATTTAAACAAAACTGTCCCTCTCACTTCACAGAAATCCACTGGAATCTCAACAGCTCAGAGAAAAAATGTTGTCTGGTTACAGCTTCAGAAAAGCTACTTACACGTTTTCAGAGCCTTCTGGTAGCGCTTCCCCTGGACGTGACGCAGGACGTGCTCTGGGAGCTTGTTGATGTGTCTGAGGGTGAGCTTGCAGAACAGCTGGTGTCTGACAGGCACAGAAAGAGCCAGCAACAGAGTCAAAGTGTGCTACGACTTCATAACTTTTCACTTACAAGCACTGCAAGTTGCTCAAGGTTGATAAATACTTTATAAAGCCTTTTTCAGTCTCCCCACACCCACAAAGACTTTGTAAAGCCCAACTACTTTATGTCTGAGATTGAACAAAGTGTAAAAGACAACACACAGGAGGAAGAATACGTACAAATTCTTTGTGCTGGGCACTATGTGGGGCTCAAAGGTGCCATAGTCAAACTCTTTGGCTGTCTTGATGAGCCGCTGGTACTTCTTGCCACTGGTGTAAGCCTGCAACTCCGACAGGCGGCACGGCAGCTCGTGTCCTGTCAGCCTGCACCTCACCTGAAAAAAACATTCAGGGTCAGGAAACCCTGGGGATCATCCCACTGAGTCTCAGAATAAACTGGGCTGGAAAAGACATCTGAAATCATCGAGTCCAACCTATGGGCGATGCCCACCTTGCCAAGCAGACCATGGCACTGAGTGTTCCCCAGGGATGGGGACTCCATCACCTCCCTGGGCAGCCCCTTCCAGTGTCTAATCATCATTCCTGTACCCACCCCAGGGCTGGGGAGGGCAGCACGGACCTTCGCCCTGCTCCCCGGCCGGACCAGGGACACAGCTCGGGGCCGGTGCTCGCTGGGGCCGAGCCCACCGGGTACCACGCGGCCCCGTCCCCATCGCGGACCCTCAGGGTGCCTCCCATCCCATCTCCTCAGGGTATCCCCAGACCTTCAGGGTGCCCCCATCCCCTCAG
>VYZT01027227.1:0-24505 GCA_013400735.1 Pomatostomus ruficeps
TTGGGGTTGTTTTTCTTCCAGTGCCATCTAAAACAAACAAATGAGCAATTACCAGGGGAGAAACAGTAATCTCACAGAGCAAAGACAACAAAGACAAGCATTTCTAAGTCAGGGCCATGTTTTGCAGAACATCAATTACCAAACAAGCTGCCTACACAACTTCCTAAAGTATTACAAGCCAGACCTGTGCTCTTTGTCTAGATTTAATGTCCTGAATGATCTGATGGTTTTGTGATGGGTACTACTGAAAACCATCCTTTTCAAATTTTTATTAGAACTATTTGATCTATGGTTTAAAAATTAATAAAGCTATCATAGCAACTCCAATTTACCTGACCTAGTTTCTACAAAGCTCCACTGCAAGCTCCGCTTTCATTATGCTGAGAGAATGCTCACCAAAGTGGCTCCTGGCAAACAGGAATAACACATGAACTCTTGAGGTATTGAAGGATGCTTCCCTTCTCCATTATCCTTAGTTTGTATTCCCCATTCTGTTTAAGGTCCCCTGTTGTGCCATAAAGAAAGCGAATCTCTCTTGAGCATAAATTAATGTGAAGCTGCTGTAGCAGTTTCTTGCTTCCCCCATTCTCGCCACAACACACCTGTTTCAAGCCTGCAGTAATTATTTTGCTGTTACCTGCTCCTAGAAGAAAGGAAGCTTGATAGCAATGAATTGAACTTGGCCTCTGTCCCCTTTCATTGTATCTGCCTCCAGCAGACAGCAGCAAAATGCAGCTCAATTAAACACGGCCCTCTTGTCATCACGGAAGCAGCAGCTCTTCTCACAGCAAAAGCAGGAAAGTTTTGCCATGACACCCCTTGTTGCATCTGACAAGTTTATTCAAAAGCAAATATTTCAGCGGGGAGGTCTGTCATTCTAATCCTGTCCCTTCTGCCAGAGCAGCTAATGCAATTTCAGCTACCTGAATAGGAGGGCTCTGGCTTCCAGATGTTCTATTGTGCCTCGCAGACAACAAGTGACACCAGAAGAGAGGCATTATGAGCATTTTTCCATCGTTAGCCTCCTCTTAGCACAGGGTTTACAGCTGCTTTGGTGATGGCTGTAATTCTGATAGCAGCCAGTGTAATGCCACCCTGCCATGGCTCTGCCGGAACAGCAGCAAAAGGGGGCAAAAACGTACTGGGCAAGATGGCAAACTGAAACAGCCTTTCAACAGCTCGGGAGCAGCTAAAAGATGAAAAAGAGGCTGGCTGGGTGAAGTGAGGCTTGAAGAAATTGTGGAAAATGTCCTGTTTGTGCTTCCAGGAGGCAAAGCTGGAACCGCAGTGTCAAAGGAGAGCAGCACCTCCTCTCCTGGAGCCAGGGCAGTCCTGGAGGAGCAACCCTGCAGGGACACCAGGCCACCGAGGGGACAAGGGCCGGAGCAGCCCTGCAGGATCACCAGGACCAGAGCAGCCCTGCAGGGACACCAGGGCACGGAGGGGACAAGGGCCGGAGCAGCCCTGCAGGGACACCAGGGCACCAAGGGGACAAGGACCAGAGCAGCCAAGGCAGGCTGGATGTGACACCTGGCTGAGGAAGAGACCTGGAGAGAGGAGGCACCATTCACTTCAGCCTCAGAAGCCATCCCGGTGCATTTGGTGCCCACAGCTAAAAGTGAATGAAAACACACACAAAAATGGGACTAAAAACCAGGCCTCAGCTTTTCCTGTTGCCTGTATCAGCACTGGCTAATGAACGAGCTGGTTTCATTTCATTAATTATGTACCAGTGTTTATAATCAGCAGAACAGGCTTCTTCCATGCGGCCTCTTCAAGTACTAACGAAATTAGCCTTGCCATGAAACTGTTGAAGTTTTTTAATCCCGTTGGAAAATAGCAACTAAATGCAAATAAAGCCAGGCATGGAAAAAAGAATGGTTTTAACAGATTGGTATTTGCACTTGTCTTTGGTTCTTAATATCAATCTGCATTATTTGCACGTGCTGTTTATTGTCCCACAGCACCATGGTTTCCCTCCCCACCTGTGATTTGTGATGTGTAAGCCACATCTATTTGCCATGAGCTTCTGCTAGGAAATAAAGAGCTTTCCTTACGGAATTTCATTCTACGTACTCAGGCATGAGCAATCACTACGTTATCACTTCACAAATGTTTTCTAGTTGCCAAAACCTTATGGAAAACAATCTGTTCTACTCGTTTTCTCCTTCAGAATAGAGGATGTGTTATAAAGATCAAAATCTGATCCAACTGGATCAGGAGTCAATGATATTTAAGCAGTGACATCACCACAGCCTATCCAATCCATTTGCTAAGTGCAGAGATGCATTCAGACACCACGCATGGCTCGCACTCAGCCAGACTGAGAGAGATGATAGTGTCTCAGCTTACACAGAGAATGATTATTATTCTCCAGAGGGGAAAAAAAATCTTATTTTGAAGTACTGTAAGTGATCCCCTTTTCTCTGAAAGAAAGAAGTAATTGCTCCTGATTTGCTTGTTATCAAAGCATCATGATGCATCCTCTTGTTCTGTACCAGTTCCTGTACCAGACACACGTAGCTGTTCAGATATACCACTTCTCATCCATATGCTATTTTCTTTGCCCAGTGTTTCAGGGGAGAAAAAAAAAGCTACAGCACAAAGGAAAGCAGGCAAGAATTGAAAGCTGAGCAGCAATGCTAAATAGCAATAGAGATGTTCTTCCAGAGACTTGAGCGCAGACTGCACCCTCCCTTGTTAAACATACTAACTAATGGGAGCAAATTAGCCACCTGCTCTGTATTCAAATTCCTTTTCCAGCAGCAATTCTTCTGCAATTCTTTTCCTTGTTAATCTAGTGTTGAAATAAGAGAAAAATCTGTACAGCCCTGGAATATAAATTGCTATCAGATAGTGACGTGGGGCTCCATCTATATGAATTATATTGTATTTCTGACTGCAGAAGGAGAGGAGAAGTGCCCTGCAATGGAGGCGCCGTCCTGTAACTCAGCAAAGCCAGTCAGACCTCCGGCATTTGTTTCCAGATGTCTCTCAGAGTGGCTGACAGGCTCCTGACTGACACCCGTGAGGTTTGGCTCGGGTCCCTCGCAGCTCGCAGGAAATGTCTGACACAGCTGCCTCCTCCGCCTGTCGGATCCCCAGCTCCTTCCTTCACCCCCTAATTTGGGGGGACAGATTCATCAGTCACAGCCTTGTCACAGTCACAGTCACTGGCCCCACATGGCCTCGTGCTTCCCTCTCCCAGGCAGGCGAGACCCAAGGAATCCTCGAGGCTGTGGCTGCATTTCCTCCCTCTCTGCTCACAGAGCACCCAGCCCCCGTTACAATAAATCATCCCCTGAAATGGTGACAGGGTAAAACCACTCTGAATAGCAGCATATTCCCAGCAGCTGCGAGCCCAGGTCACCAGAAAGATGTTCAGGGTAAAGCAGATGGAGACTCAATGAGGCAGAGAGCTGTGGGAAAGCACTTCTGGATGGCAGGAGCAGCAGAGGAGGCTGTGACACGACTGTGGGAAGGGAGAGAGACTCCGAGGAAAGCCAGGGAAAAGCTGCCAAGGTCCCTATGATCTCCCTTCCTCTACACTGCCACAAGCTGCTTTTGAACTGAAAGATCTTACAAATGTTCCAAAACTTATGGAAATCAACCGAAATCTGTCCAGGAACCATAATGAGGTTGTGATCAGATAAGCAATGCAATATTTCCTCATAATAAGAGATCACATTTCTAAGATCATGAAGTGAGAGTAAAAAGTATCCAAACATCTGGCAGTGTTTGCCAGGGGACAGCAGCACACACACAACGTTGGCTGCTCAATTTTACATCAATGCACAATCTAAGGGAGGCTTTATGGCATCTCCTACATAGAAATAAAAAAGAATAAATGGATAGAAAGGATAAAATATTGTAGGACCTGGCAATAAAAAAATAAAATAAGCAGAAAAAAACCTCAGAGTATCTTTAACTCATAAATTATACAGTGAAAAGAGTATCAAATATATATTTTATAATACTCATATGAATATTCCTTTTCTATAGAAAATATTTCTTGCTATCTTATGTTCCCCCTCAGCAAGTCAGAGTCTAGAGCAAAAAAAATTGTACTCTCATGTTCTTCCTCTGAGATTTTGAAAACGTCATTGACTGCCATTGGTTTGTGTCCTTCCTCTTCCTCTTTGCTGTTCTGTTTTGGTTACCTACTCCCTAAATGAACAGTAGATGCTTCAAAACACCTTTTTCATCATGGAACAGGTTTTAATATTTTTGGGGCAATTTTACAAGAGCCAGGGAGGATGCAAAGCACGGGAACTAGATCATCTAATTGATCTTTTTGTGTCTAGAATGTATTTGCACAGTGGTGACACACACCAGTGATCCAGGTTTTATTAGTCCTTGAAATTATCTTCTTTTTAAGGCTTCTTATTGCAAAGCCACACAAACCATATCTGATTTGATCCAATGTCTCCTCGGATCAGGGCACAGATAAGGACCCTAAGAATTCCTCCCCTTGCCAGCACATTTACATCCAGCAAGTTCCTTTTGAAAAGTTTCCAAACCCTCTGCTGTTCCAGTCCTCTCAGTTTGTAGTCAGAGCCTTAAAAATGGCATTTGAGAGAAAGTCTCCATTTATTTCCATGTGCTAGCACCACGATAACAATCAATCCAAAAAGAATCCGGAACAATTAAGGAATGAAGCAAAGATGTCACAGATATGTTTGCTATTACATTCAGCGTTAAAAAAACCCCGAGACTCTTACTGAGTTTTTGACTTTTAAATGACTTGGCTCAGTGAGGGTCCCCCAAGTGTGAGGACAGGCTGACAGAAATGGAGAATAATCATTTGCAAGAACAGTCTTTAAAACAAGGTACTGTACTCAGTTGAATAATGAACCACCAGCAGCTCCACAGGCAGTACTTTTCACTTCTATAAAGAACAGATTTACAGGACTTTTTCATTTAGAAGACTTAATTAAAAAAAAAAAAAAAAAAGAAGAGGAAAAAAAACCCTGAAGGCCCAACTTCAGCTCTAAACATTTTCTTCTCAACTAATCCACCTTTCCACTAAGTCCTTTCAAGACTGTGCTATGAAAATGTTCTATATCAATATAATTTAATGATAACTTCCCTATTCCTTTCCTCACTGCCTTAAAAGTGTTCCCTGGATGGGCACAGCAATCCATTAGGAAGACATCCAGCTGCCCAAAGCTTTCTTTTCCACTCAGAGCCCACGTTCCCACTCCCAGAGATGCCAGCCTGCTGAGCTGGCATGGAGTGAGCGCACACATTAAATAGCAACCCTCAAAGAGGTCCACCCTTTTTACCTTTTTCTGCTTTTCCCAAGGCTTGAGCCAGGCTTGTTCCCAATCCATAACTTCTGCTGCTGCCCACGTGCACAGAGCTGGGGAGTTTTCCCTTTCCTCCTTTGCTTTCAGAGCCCATTTCAATACAAATTCTGCCTGCCTGGCAAACCAAAGCCACGTGGCAGAGGAAAGAGCTGCCTCTGCCAGCTGAGATCTCCGTCCCCCAGCAGCGATCCCCTTGCACTGCCTGAGCCTTTAGTGAAAAAAGCTGGGAAATGGGGATGAAAAAAATGTATCAGGCTGGTAACTTCACTCCTGAGGCAGCTTTGCCAGCCTTTCAGAAGAGAATCCCATCCAACAGCGCTGCTGTGCTTTGGATTCATGACCACAATAAGAGGACATAAGAGCGAGCAGGGAATTGGGTTCTCCTGAAGAGGAACTCTTGAAGGGCTGGGATAAATGAGAAAGAAACAGCAAGAGAAGGCAGGCTTAGAAGTCCTGTTGCTTTTGCAAACTCTGTGGCAAATCCCTGGAGTGTTTCAGACTGCATTTTTAATTTCCCTCCCCCAAAATCACCACACAGGGGGCTCTCCAACAGACTGAAGTCCTTCGTGCCACATGAAGCTTGTGGCTTTGAGGCTGCCTTGGCTCCTTCATAGCATTCCAGTGGGACTAATTGCAAGGAAGAAATTATAGATCTTCTTAGAATTTAACAGTTCTTAAGGTGACATGGATTTTAAAGGCAAAAAGGAACACAGTGATCAGCCAGGCCCAAATTACTGCAGAGCAAATGCCAAATATTTTCCCTCAGTTATTCTTCCTTTGAGTTCAGCTCTGTGCACCAAGGACAGGAGGATGTTCTGTGTCACTGAAATAGCCCACTTAGGGACTCAGCTTCAGCAAGGGATGGAAAAGTATCCGGTCAGAATTCTCATGTGGTGGAAACCCTAAATCTGGAGCAGAGTCCCTGTCACAGAGCAGTGAAACTCCCAACTGCTAAAATATTAACACCTTCTTCCCACTCCCTTCCCACAGGAAATGAGATTTACCTGCCTCAGCCCAGAGAGGCTTTCCGTGGTGTGGGGCTGAAAGTAACTCAAACGTGGTCCCTACAATGACTGAATCACACTGTGTATTTTAACAAGAATAATCTTAATTTTAATCTATACCACATTAGGTCACGTCAACAGAGGAAGCAATAAACAGAGCCCATAATGGATATTTATTATTATTTCTTTTTACACAGCATTCATGAAGATATGCATGCCAAAAACTTTTACCCTCTCTGCAGATCAGAAAATAGAAATCGACTTCTGGTCGCAGAAACCGTTTGGGAGAGAGCCAGAGATACACAAATGGGATAATTTTTGCTGAACCACAGAGCTGACCAGTTAGTTTTCAACACAGCAGTTTTTTATTAGAAAAGGCAGTTTTACCAAGAATGAAACAGTTCAAGGGCATGTATTTGTGTTTAAACCTGATTTCAGTGATGCCAAAGGAATTAATGTTTTCATCTGCATAATATTAAGTTACATAATGCCAACTAACTTAATATTTAATATCAAAACACAAGGGTTCCGTAATGAGAAAATACGGCATTTACACAATTCCAGTGGGTTGTTTGTTTGTTTTGGCATTTGAGCTCTGCAGTCATTTTTACTGGGGAAATATTCAAACGTTTCCTTGAAGTGTTTTCCTTTCCCTCAGAACAGCAATCCCACTTCCCAGCCAGTGCCAATCCAACGCTCTTAATTGAAATTTTGTTCCACTCCATCTCAGAGGCCCCAACCCAGGTGCTCTGGACTTGTCCTTTCCCTAAGGGTGTCATCGGCAGTTGTAACCCTGGGAGGAACGTGCACCACACCTCTGGTGATGCAGGGAGCAGGGGAAGATTCCCCAGCCTCCAGCAGAACAAACTTTGGGTAAAAGCCTCGGGGGGACTTTCTGGATGTGCACACTCATGCTTGCTGCACAGTTCTTGGGCCATATTTCCTTCTGCTTTCCAAAAGCACACACACCATCTCTCTAAAGACCCTGGGGTTTTTTATAATCAGCTGTAAATGAGCCATGCTAATAAACTTTCAGAGAATCATGGAATGGTTTGGGTTGGAAGGACCTTAAAGCCCATCCAGTCTAACCCCCTGCCACAGGCAGGGACATCTTCCACTGTCCCAGGCTGCTCCAAACCCCGTCCAGCCTGGCCTTGGACACATCCAGGGATCCAGGGGCACCCACAGCTCCTCTGGGCACCCTGTGCCAGGGCCTCCCCACCCTCCCAGGGAAGGATTCCTTCCCAACATCTGCTCTAAAGCTCCTGTATTTCAGTTTGAAGCCATTCCCCCTTGTCCTATCATTTCCCACCCTTGTGTTAACACATTTCTACAGCTACAGCTTATTCCCCAAAGGTGTTAAGGTTTTCACCACTACACTGGTTCTGAGGTTTTCACCACTACACTGGTTTTGACTCAATGTGATTACATGGGTAAGAAAGATGCAGGAAAGCCTGGATTTGAGAGGCAATACCTGCCTGCACGCAGTGAGCTCCTACAGGGCTGGCTCTGCCCCAGGAGGGAGCAGTTCTGCTGACACAGCTGAGCTGGCACAACTGCTGTCGTGTGGAAAAGCGTTAAATGAAAGCAGAATTAGGCCAAGAGTGACCATTTGTGAACAAGCCCACTTAGCACGCTGGGGTGGGGGACAAACCATGGCACTGGGGAGGGAATGAGAGGCCGTGACAGGAAACGTCAGCACAGGTCAGGAAATGTCAGCACAGGTCCAGCCACGTTCCCACTCTGCAGTGGGGTGGAAGGAGCACAGTGCAGGCACACACAGCTGGCACAGGCACCAGAGCCCCTCCATCCCTCTGTCCCTTCACTCTGGGAACCTCAGGCTCACCTCCTCCCCACCAGAGCCCTCCTGAGCTCCACCAGAACCCCCAGGAGAGCAGAAGTGATGCACAGCAGCATCTTCTGCACTGCTGCCTCAGAGATCACATACAAACGACGGCGCCCGGGCGCCACAGATGAAAATCAGCACGATTTCCCTCACCCCTTCATTGTCATGCAGCATCTAATGCACCTTACTCTGATATTCCTGGCAGGAGACAACAATATTAGTGATGAAATCTGTAGGCTTCTGCCAAATTCACAAATACTGGCAGCGAAACCCAAGGAAGGGGCAGATAGGGCTGGGAAAATGAGGAGTAATTTAATGCAAATGTTCTGTAGAGCTCCCCAGGCTCCATGATTAGGGATGTCAAAAAAATTTAAGTGCTCCTTCTTTAATATTATGGAGAACTGATTATTACTCACTGTATACAAGGTTTTCTAAAATGATTGTATTTTTCATAAGTAAGTCTCTCATTATTTCCTTCACTAAAATGTATTTTACTTTGTGCTCAATAATTTCCCCCCCAAAGTGAAAGCTAATTCTTGAGTTGTGATTTTAACCATCATTTCCTTTTACTTAACTTATTTTACTCCCTGGTGTAGTAGATAATGGGATATGTTGAAAAAAATAGAAAGAGGGTAAAAAAAGAGAAGAAAAAGGAAATATTTCTGCTCAGGCAGGTAGGCATAGCTAACTTACATCGAGAGTGAGATTGTTTCTAACACATACCATCTAATTTTCTACGGAAAAAAATGTTTAAAAGTCCAATTCAGAGATTGCTTTTGAAGGTGAAAGCCCTCCTGTGTACAAGGTGAGTGGAAGTCATATTTAAATTTTTGTCCACAGTTTCAGACGATGACGATCACATTTGTACAGGTCACTGTGATTCATGGAGCTGGGTGCACCTCACAGTCACTTTTACATAACAGCAATAGTCTGATTAATTACTGAAGATTTCTGGATTAACAGCTGTGCTCTCAAACACAGCTGAGCAGAGTTCATTTAACCTCACTGCAATATGTCTAAAGAAGAATAAAATATATTGAGAAAGAACTGCACTGAGATAAGAAGAGTCTGCAGTCACCTGTGAAAACCAAAGAAGACTTTTACTTACACTATTTTTTTCCTTCAAGGAGGGCTGAAGGAAAGGTTTGTTTCTTGAATCAACATAGGAAAATGATTTATAAACATCCTATTCCCAATGGGCAAGGACTGAAGCGGTGGCATCCAAGAGCTAATTCTCCACAGAAATAATCATCTGCCCTCTTCAAAAATGAATGTTTTCGTGGGAACACAGCCTGGGCTTTGCCAAGGTCCTTGGTTTGGCAGAACTCTGACGTTCAAGCTGTGCTCCTGAAATAAAGATCAGCCTTGCACAGTGGTCAGGGATTCCGCTGCCCACAGAAACCCTTGTGGTAAAACCCTGCAGAGATGCAGAGTGAAACCCTGCGGATCCTTCCTGGAAACACTGCTGCTGGAATCTCAGCACTGAGCTGGCACGAGCAGCTGTTTCACATCCACCATCCCAAAAGGTGAGCTCCACATTGTCACTCTCCTGACCCATGGAAAGTGAGATGTGTCTTTCATTTGACTATTCAGAACTAGTTTAAGATGGCATATAAAGAAGAGATCAAGTATATAAGCAAAAAATGCTTAATCTTCTTCACTGAATATTAAAATATCCAGGAAAATGAGGTCAGATACAGCCAGAGCCTGAAATAAGCTGGGATGTTTGTAAAGAAGCACCCAAAGAAGAGGCATTTATGAGACTCTGGCTGTCTCTACACATGTGAATATACTTCATCAGATCCAACTGCTCCTGTAATTAATAAAAAACACCTTCTTTCATTCGGGGAAATCCAATTCCTCAGTTCTTACTCCAGCCACAAAACTATCTCCAACTCCTTTTAAAAGCTATGTATTTTTATCCTTCCTTATTTACCAAAAACAGTCATAATGAAACTCAAGTAGTTGCTTAAATGCTTTATTTCCAGCAACAACAAAGTCAAGATAAAGTCACTGCTGGGAAAGTTGATGGAAAGGGTTAATTAACGACTAAAGTCAAAGTGCATGGGAAATGCAACTTTCTTTTGCTTGAGAAAGAGATAGTTTAAAGTTGCCCACATTCCTCAGAATCAATCCCAGTTCTTTAAGAGATGCATAGAAAATTAGTCTATAATCAAATGTTCTCTAATAAGATTAAAACTTTCTAAAGTCAATCCACAGGCGATGGGAGGTTTGTTTATTACCCCAAGTGTAAATCTGAATGTGAAATTAAGGAGACAGTATTCACCACACAAAGACAGTATCTCTATTGGAATTCAAAGTGCAATTAATTAAACTCTTACTCAGAGTGATTTATCCTGCCCCTGTCTCCACTGCTATTTCCAATTGCCTGCTGTGAATATCAGGTGTGTTACTCTGCTTTACAGATTAGTCTGATTCAAGAGCTGTGCGTTAAACACTGAATTCAAGGTTTCCTCAAATTCTCCAAAATTTCAGAATTCCTAATACTCCCAGCCAAAGAAATCAGTACCTGCAGATATCCCCAAACTCAATATTCTCACAATACACCCCAGGAAAGTACAGAACCTGAGGATAAACACAATTACCCAGCTACAGATCACACGAAATCACAGAGATTGGAATGCTCAGAGATTGTGTTCCTTGCACACGTGACCCAGCCTAAGCTTGGGCTGGCCTAGCTAAGAGGAGCTCCAGAGGTTCACAGCCTCAGGACAATCCTGGCAGGTGTCAGGCTGGAGCAACACAAGTTCCAGCTTTTCTAACACAGAAGCTCAGCTTCCCAGCTGGAAAGGGCTGCAGAAGCCACCGATTTCACAGCTTCAAACCATCCCTTAATCTGTCTTTATATTTCCCCTCTATGCCCACAATAAGCTACAGTTTTTTACATTTGGATGCTCATCTGGTCAATAAAAGGAGAAAAATAAGAAAGGGTAACACGGTATTCTGACAAACACCTGGCAGCTAAAGGTACTAAGCTGCAATGCAGAAAATAACAGTGAAAAGATTAAAGCAGATAAAAATAAATGAAAACAACATTAAAAAAATAAAACCCAGCCTTTTTCTATGACACCCGCTTTGGAGCAAACCAAAAGGATAAAAAAATGATTAAAAATATCTGCGCATTAGACTCAGAACATCTCCAGTTCATTCTGCTGGCTTTATAAAAGTGCATCGTTCTGACTCATGAACCAGAAGAACAGAAAACTTTCCTGCTTAGTAGTAGAGATGTTCAGAAAGTTGTTTTACATTTCATTTTTGCTTCATCAACCTCCAGCCCCTCAGGGGACTCAGTCTGAATTGCATGAGTATGGAAAATGAGCCACACTGCAAAGTCAAGGCTGCATGTAAGTACTTTTCCAACCATTTTTGACTGGTGTCTGGATTATCTCACTCAAGAGAAAGATATTCAGGTAAAAGAGCACAAACACCTCTGAGATTAACAATTCCCTGCAAAACCATCAGTGTGTCTAAACAGACCTACTCTCCTAGAGGTAAAAATTCAGGTTTGGTCAATTTTCATGTCTGGACCATATAAAGTAATAATGCTGCTTTGCATTTTTTTTTTTTTTTCCCCAGGCAGTTGGAAAGGAAAAGCAGATCTTTACAGGAACTGATCAAACGGGAACATCAATTTCTGAACCAACCCAAACAGTCAAAGCACACGGTCTTTGCTCACTGCCAAAAGCAGAATATCCAAATTTGTGTCCCTTTGGAGCCCATCATAACGTAATCATTAATCAGCCTGATTTAGAATAATGTTTGCAACAGCTGATTGCCGCTGCACACAACCATTTGTCCTTTAAATGTGGAAATGTTTCCCCTGCCATTGGAAACAATGCACCTCATTCTCCTAGAAATGCCCGTGACTCATGTCAGAAGGATGGAGCCCTGCTTAAAATAAACAGCACACACTCTCCATCAACCCAAGGGCCAAAACCCACCGTTCCTCTCGAAAAACTCACGGTAAACATCTGTACCCAGTGACTCTGGGGCTTTAAACATCACCTCTCCCCAGTCACGTGCTGCCAGGACTCAGTTTGCTGCTCTGATTATCAGATCACATTTCCGCGTGTCGGAGTTGGCTGTGAGACAAACAATTTCACGCCACACAATGGCAGGAACCCTGGAAATGACTGTCACACGCTGCAGAGTGAGAATTGCTCTCGCCGAGCGTCATTTGAAATAGGAACTGATCAGACTTTATAATGGCTTGGCTCCAGACAGATCTTTGTTTATCATTCACAATGTATACAAATGAATGGGTGTTGTTCGAGTTCAGACATTGCTGGGAAATTTCCATCTGGAGATGGCCCATTTAAAGTGGGGAAAGGTGTCCCTGGTGAACCCAAGCGGAACACCAGAACTGGGAGGAGAAGGGGCAGTGAGCAGCTGGATGGGGAGCACCGGAGGATTTTTTTGCTGGTGAAGGTGCCTGCTCCAAATAGAAGCAGATTCCGGCCAGAGGGAGCTTTGCAGCACAGCCCTGTCCTTTGGGGAGCAGGAGAAAGGTTTAGTTTGATGGTGGGAAGTTTTTTGGGGTTGTTAGAGGGGAAAAGTGAAGAGGATCATGGAGTGTTTCCATTCAGAGAAATTCTAATAAAGCCTTTTAACGCATCAGTTGTGGATCTCAACTCCAAAATAGCTCTAAACCAGCAACGAAATCAGCAGAGGTCCTTGTCTTTGGTGTCTGCCAAGGACCCCAGGAGAAAACTCCCAGTACAGCTGGCCGTGAGCAATTCCCTTGGAAAAGCCTCTGAGGAGGTGTTCTCGTTGCTCAGCCACACATTTAGCATGAGGGGGTCTCAGGGAAATATTAAAACACAACCAGAGTGGAATTAAATCATTATTTGAAAGGCTCAAGAGCCCTCATTCCTCTTTCTCAGGAAAAGATCTTCCAACATTCTACCAAAACCAACCCCAGTACAAAACGGAAGAGAAAGAGTGAAAGGCATGGCCTAGCACAGAGCTAATGAGAAAATAGATGAGAAGAGAGATAGGAAGAAGTCTAATGAGAAAACAGATGAAAATGAAGATACGAAAAAGTTCATCTCCCATTTTAGATACTTCTTCTGGAAACTGGTATTCTTCTGTGCTAGGAAAAGTAATATTGAAGCCTCTCCTTGGGCTCTGAATTAACACTAATTTACTGGGAAGGAAATTTAATCATTTTCTATAAGGAAAAGGTAAACTCCTAATCAAGAGAGCTATGTGTGTAAGCTGTGGTGTCTTGATGAAAAATCACACATTAGTAGCTGTGCTGCAGGAGTGATGAAGGAAATCAAAGTGATATAGCCAGACATAAATACAAGAGGATCCTGATATTTAGTCCAGAATATACACATTTTGCATTTCAATAATTAATTATCAGCAGTAAAAAAATGAGATTCAGCTATATAACAGTCTGATTGCGCTCTTAATCAAATTAGGAGACATTAAAAAAGGTTACTGGAATACCTTTGAAGCAGTATCAGGAATGAGAAATAGTACAAGCACTTTGCTATTACTCTGGCTAATTAAACACCAAAAAAATTAATACCTGCAGTTAGTCCAGAGCGAGCCTTTATTCGAGGCCACTCTAACAGCAGGCAGAATCGCAGCTTGGACTTGTCCTTACACAGATCCCTATAAAGGGTTCAGTTCTGCCCTTCCCAAGCAGCCAAAGTGGGGATGGAAACGGGGCAGGGCAATGACAGAATCCCAGCCAGGAGCTGCTCCCTCTCAGCACCCTCTGCCAGTCCCTGAGAGCTCAGAAGGCTTAAGTGGGTTTGTAGTAAGAAAACAAATAAATAACAAAAAGTTGTAATTTAAAACAGCTCCAAATAACCCCCGGCTGGGGCCATATTGCAGCTGCACCTTCTCCTTGGATCCACAGCGGTCAGTAACTCCACAGCCTCGAACACCTCTGGCAGCAGACACCGCCCAAACCGTTCTCAGAGCTGGTGCAGTCAAAAGAGCATTTGCAAATCCTCCTTTCATAGCACATTTCCTTGCTCAATGACACAGGTAAAAAGAAACCATCTGCGTGGTTTTTGTGTAAACTCATTTGCATTCTATTAATAAAATTAATATTATTGTGGCATTTATACCAAAGGATTTCTGATTCTTCCAGTGCACACTACTCAAATTTGTGGACTGGAAGGGAATTTTAAACCTTGAGGTCACTTCAGTGTCAGCTAAATTGCGGAGGGGGAGAAAAAACAAACCAACCAAACCAAACAAACATGTTCTTTGTGAACTGCTGGGTCACTTGGCTCGTAACAAGATTGTATCAAAAGCCAGTTACATTTTCGTCTGAATACAAGAATCGTTCAAGGGAACACGATAACACTAATGAAAAAGATATTTTACAAAAACCTGTTTCATTCTAATCATGTTTCTAATTTTGGCAACACCACGCATTAGGAGGCAATTAAAGCAGCTCTGATGTTGTGGGGATTTTTGTTTTGTCTTTGCAATGACACAATTTGCTTCGGAAGCAAATCCAATAAGCCATCTGAAATTATCTTTGAAATTGTGTTCGTGACAGTTACTTAAAGCTGCAGAAACAAAATAGCTTCGCTAACATAATTTATTTTCTGAAATGCGGAGGGAACCTTGATTTTCTGCACTGGCACAGGGAGGCTGATGTTAATTCAGAGTGCAGGACTCTCACCTGCGTGTGCTGGATGTGCTGCTTCGGACACTGGAAAGCAACTCCCCACAAACCCTTTTTTCATTTTTTCATTATAATTATGCTACAAATATGAGGCCAACTCATACTTAGCTACAATTAGAATTTCCAATATAATTTAGCTACAAAAATGAAGCCAGCTCACTGCCTGGGCCATATTCACCTACAGCACAGAGCAAACTTTTTCCTGCCATAAAACCTCTCGAGGATTTGCACCCAGACAAGTCACAGGAGAATCAGCCCCTGCTTGGAGCTGGAGGGACAGGAGAGCAAGGACAAGTTCCAGCCCTGCAGGAGTCATAACATTTCAGTGGAATGGTGACAAATGGTGGCCACGAAGCAGTGTCAGTGCAATTAGTCAGTGGCAAAAACCTTGCCAGAGAGGTGATAATTTGGCAAGCCCTTGTGCTGTTAGTGGCTTTTTAAAAATTACTGTTCTACGGAGAGAATTGATCGGGTCAGAGACACGGCCAAAAAAGTTCCAGTTTAACAAATAAAGTCATGGCGCTTTTCAGACCGTGTTTAAATTGCTCTAAAGCAAAGAACCTACGAAAGAAAGATCAGTTTGCTGCTCTTCCAGGGGCTGTAAGTTGAAGCACCAGCTGTGCTGTGGCGATAAACAGAGCCCATCTCTGCTGCTGCCTAATCTGACAAATGACCAGGGAAAATCTGCAGTGGCCATGCCGGGGTGAGCCAGCCTGGCTGCTCTGTCAGCAGCTCGGGGTCCCCTCTCCTATCAGCCTTTTCCAGCTGCGGGAAGTGCAGAGCCCCGTGGAGTGAGTGACCAGGATCCAGCCCACTGCCTGTCCCCAGCACTCCAAGAGCTGGAAGGGATTAACTGGGGATGTGAAAGGAGCACGGGCAGGTTCTGCATCCAGCAGAGCCAGCAGAGCTCCTGAAGGGCTCCCAAATCAGGGCACGGCACCGCTGCAGGAGAGTCAGGAGCAGGAGCTGCACAGTCCCACCCGAACTCCTGAGCTGCACTCAGGCTGGGGCCAGAGCAAAGCAGCATTTAGAGTCTATTAAAGAACCTTTTACAATCGCATTTACCACCATTACTGTTTTAGCCTTCGTAGATAGTCCAAACACTTAAAAATTTCATGCATTAAGGAATCATATTTTAGGCGAAACAAGGTTAAAACTGGTGCCAAGAAGAATGAGCAGGAACAATTTCCCTTTTATGAACAGTAGATAACACTTAGAGGCAATCAATCTACTGCTCCTGGGCTACCCCTGCTCCAGGAGCTGTGGCTGGGACAGAGATTGTCCTTGTGCACATCAGGCTGATGGGTTCAAATCAGCCTCGTGATAAATAAATTAATCTCTTCAGATATCACATTTTTCATTTATGTTCATTCCGCTTTTTTCCCACTGCCTGGAATTAGATGTATTTTAAAGTTCATCCTTCTGACTTTCACTCGAGGACATTTCCCAAAACAGCTATTTGTTGTCCTATCTTTTTTTTCTTTGTTTTTTTTTCCACTAAAAATGCTGGATTTGTCCAAATTACTTTAAAATGTCTGAAAAATAAATAAAGGAGTTCTTGAGCAACTAACAGAGATCTCAATGTTTGTCAAAGAAGGTTGATGCAAGCAGCTGGACTGCTGAAAAAAAAGAGAAATCCGAGAGGGGGAAGAGTTGATAGACAACATTTCTGCAGATATTTACACACCATAATGCCAAGATATCCCATCTTCCCATCCCTTGGTCTCCCACAGTTATTTAAACATAGATCTACTACTCAAGTGAGTCAGGACTATTTGGACTACAAATGCTTTGAAGCAGCAACTGTGTTAGACTGTCCAGGCACACAAGGAGAATTAAAACTGACATCTGAGCTGGAGCTGAAGGAGAACCTCTCCAAACACAAATCAATTATAACAACTTTACAAAGAAATAGACCCTGAGCTGGCTGGATTTCCTGGGTGTCAGGATGACCTATAAATGAATGTATCCTTGAGAGAGATGTTTTGCCTCTGTCCCAGATCCCTTTGAGCAGCTCAGGAGATCGGGCACTGCTGGCTCTGACCCGCTCCCACTCTGTCCTCGTTAACCTGGGATCCCCTCCCCTCACTCAGGGGGACTCAGTGCAAACAGCAAGGAGCATTCCAGCTAATTAATTTCAGCTAAGATACTCGAGCTGATAACTTCTAAACTCGTGCACCTGAGACTTGGGCTGTGCTACCCCCAGGAGAGGTTTATTTATCCTGAGAAGGCTTGGACCACAGAGAAAATTCCGTGAGGTTGTTCCCTCCCCTTGCACTGGCGCTGGTCACAGTCTCAGGGCATCGAGGCATCTTTGTCACCCAGCCCCACACCCACAGTTAAATCATCATCTCCTGCATGGGCCCCTGCAGTGCAGCTCCTCCCACCTCCTCCCCACTCCATCAACCGCCTGCAGCCATTCTGCAGCTGGATTTGTTTCTTCAGCTCTAGATCAGCCTCTTTAGACAGGAGAATTTTAAACCTCATCCATTATCGTGTGCTTTACTTATCCACATGAAATATTGCAATCAGGAAATTGAGTTTTGATGGAAGATAAAGAAATGGTCCTTATTCACTCCGGTTCATGTGCTACTGTTCAATGTGTTTTTGCGTTGTTCCTACCAGGGAACCAGGGGTAGGAGTGAGTCATTTGTAACATTAAAGTTTAATATAAACTTCATATCTACATAACTGAATATTGATGAATTGTGGCGCGTTCATTACCAGAATGAAACATTCTTTCCAGTACTACAAAGCTCAACTCATTTTTTTGTGGGAAGGAGCAACTGCTTCTACAACAAATACTTTCTGACAGAGTTCTTGAGCTCTGAGTTCCATTTCTTACTGCAAGCACCGGCTCCCTCTGGTCACACCTTTCTGCCTTGGAGAATCTCCAGCTTTCCCAGGATTTTTTGCATGATCCTACAGAGCAGCTCACCTCCCAAAGGCCCTTTCCCATCCTTCGTATATTTTATTGTGGACTTGGAACATTTAAGGATGCATTTAGTTTTTGCTTCTAAGACTGACCGGAAAAAAAAGTCTTAGAAGTCTTCTAAGAAGTCTTCTAAGACTGGAAAAAAAGTTATGTTAAATTGACTTAGAAGATACTTTTTTTTTTTTTAATCTGTGGTTCCTGTTAAAGTCCTGGCCCAGAGCTTTGTTCAACTCCTCCTCACCTCGAGCTCAGATGGCAGCAAATCAAGACACACAAGATGCTCCCATTTGGAGTGTGGCCTTTCCCAGACTAAGAAGGTAAATAAAATGACACGCAAAACTATTCAGAATCAGTGAATTCAGGAGAAAATTCACTTGTTTAATACATATTTCACTGGATCCACTTTATTAAAATATTGCTGGAGCAATGTTTGTGAAGATAACACATAAGGAGGAATACACTGCGCTGGAATATGAGAGTTCTGATCTATAACTGTATCTTGGACTTCTGTGTTCAAAAACAAACAAGAAACCAGGAGTTCACGATTTTTAAAGACACCCTCACTACCAAGCAACTTCCTGACCGTGCCAAAAAAATCCACAGCTTCAAATTTATTACAGCTTTATCCAGAAATCATCCTCTGATAGAAAATAGGCAATTTTTACACTGCTGAGGAGCACTTATAGGCCTTATTTGTGATTGCATTTGTAATTTGGGTAATTGTGCATGCACAACTGGCCAGCTGCATGCAGAATCATGCCGTTTGCACGTTGCCATAATTGCCACTTGAATTATGACATTTTACAGTTGTGTGCATGCAAATATGAGCAGAAAAGGCTCGTTTGATAAACAAAGCACTTTGCACTGGTTTTCAGTCCTTCCTAATCAGTCAGAGTACTGGAGGCCCATTCTGCTGACACTCGAAACAGTGGCTGGAGCCTGAATTTGGTGCTGAAGAAGCTTCTCCAACCTCATATAAGCAAGAAAACAGAGCAATGCAATGGCTGGAACTGCCCAGCAAATCACTCGTGGCAAAAAGGAGCAGCAAACCTCCACCATGTATCCCTTCCTGGCATCCTGGATGCCAAATATTCATTTATAACCAAAAGAAGTATCTTTGCTGCTTTGAAGTTCTGTGAAATTCCATCCCCTGTCTCCAAGTGAAGCCAATACTGAGGCCAAAGAGCAGAGCAGCACCCAGGGATTGCACAGAAATGAAATTTTTCTGCTTTGAAGGATCCCAGCCATGCTGAGACCAAACCAGCAGAGCTGCATCCCTCACTTCAGCAGAGTTTGTGACTCCAGAGAAAGAGATGAAGATTCAGGATCAGCACTTGCAGTCTGCCAGGGATGTGCAGACTGGGTGAGCTAAAGCACCCCCAAGATCACCTTTGAAAAGGCCAGGAAAATTAGCTCCATAATACGCTGTACCTGGAATAGGAAATATTGGAATTCAGAAAGGTTTCCTGCACAGTTTAACAGAAGTGGCCAGACAGGATTTAAGAAGAAAAAAATCTGACATCTGCCCCAGTCTTTACAATGGAAATAACACTTTCATCAGCTAAGCAACCTCAAACTCGAGAAACTACTACAGTTGCTAATTATTCAATTATCAGTTGAGAAGAAATAAAATGAGTAAGTAGACAATTATTGGTCAGTGCTCTGAACTAGTGAACAATTAAACTCCATTTATTGCTTCTTATGTCAACAGCTGGAACCAACCTCAAAGACAGAAATCAGGGGCCACCTTGCAGTCCTACAAGGCGAAAAAAGTTGAGTTTAGAGTTTCTTCTCCCTGACAGGAACTGTACATAACAGACTAAACTTCTCTTTATGGAGTAATTTGTGACTCAATCACAAACACCTCAGAACCGAATATACAGATATGGGGTTTGGCAAGTTGCACATAAGAATTAGTAAAATTTTTTAGTGAAAAACCCACTACAGTTAATTCCATTAATATGCCCAAAATGAACTGTACAAACACCCAAGGAGTCACATTCCTGTATTTGGAAAACTTGAGAAATAACTTACTTTATTTCTTTGGGCTTGTTTAAAATCTGTTTGTCAAGCATCTCAATGGTTCCTCAAACCTGCCCAGATTTTCCTTCCCCACAGCTCATCCTGCACTCATCTCTGCTGGGTGATGAAGCTGAGGAGATCTGTTTCCTCAAACATAAAAATATGACTGGACAGAGACACCGTGGAGATGACATCATCCTCTCTTCAATAACCCACAGTTTCTTTTTCATTCAATAATCCTTCCTGCTCAGAGAAGAGTGAGCCTTCCTGTTTACACTGAGAGACAAATACAGAGAAAAGCTCTCAGCATAAAAAGGTGCTCAGCCTTGGGAGGGCAGAGTGAAGATTTCCCCCGTTTTTTAAAGCACAAAGATTTCAGCAGCAGAGCCCTTTTTGGCCACGGCAGCCTCATGTCAGGTGCAGGGAGTGGATGTTCTGATCCATTTCCATGCACTGACCTCTGCTCTAGGTCAAACTCACGGAGCCTCTGTACAAAAGTCTATTTTTGTCACATCACTTTAAAAAATGCTGCCTGATGCAGCATTAAGGGTTGACTTCCAAAATAATGGAAGCACAAATACTGAATTCCCTGGATATGCAGTTCTTCATGTGGATATTCTCATGCCCAACTGCTTTGTTTTGGTGAAAATTTATCACCTTCCAAAATTCAAGCTCTGGAATGTTTCTATGTACTTTTAGTTTGAGATCAAGTTTGTTCACTTTTACCTCATCCACAAAAGTAAAGGACTTGGCAATAAATAGGATTGAATTCATTTAGAAAAATGCATTTCAAGCATCGCCACGGGTAGGGCAAGGAATGAGAGTCACGTTCGAAACTTAGTTCCAGCCTGAGCGTTTGTCCCTGGGATGTGTTGTTAATAATGTCTGAAATGACAAGCAAATATCCACATTTCCTTTTTTCCACACAGGCTAAATCCCTGCAGAACCTGGAAGCCTTCTCGATTTATGAATTTATTCTCACTGAAGCTGGGAAGGAAAAGTTTGACGCTTTGTTTAAAAGAGAGTGAAGAAAGGAAAGCAGGGAGCCAGCTCTCCGTGGCCTGCTGAGACTGACGGGGGAAGGCTGGAGCGGCTGTGACACATTTCACTGCCCAATAAAGCCAGGCTGACAACTCCATAGCCTCCAAAGGGACTTCTCCCTAAAAAACCTCTTCAGGCTGTGACGGGGATACCGGGAATGCCTCTGCCTCACCTCTCACCTGGTTCGAGCTCTCCTGGATCATCCCCCTTATATTAGAGGCACTTAGCACGGCGATTAGAGCAGCAATGCCTCCTCCCTCCTGCAGCAGGAGAGCCGGGGCGGATAATGGATGCTCACTGCCAGCCTGGGAGGGCAGCGGTGCGAGGGCTCTAATTGCTGGTTCACATCTATTAATGCCAATTGTCAACACATTAAGGGAAGGAGGATGAAACTTCGCTTTCCTCCCCACCAATGGGCACAAACAGCAGTTACACTGCTTTTCTACTCTCTGTAAGCAATTAATGCACCGAGAGTTGAGCGGGGATAAAGGTATCACACAGGATATGAATTCTAAAATAATCATGTTTGAGCTACAAAGCCCGGTTCTCATGTGACACACAATTCTGTCTTTATGTTTTGCACACAGGTAGTTGAAGAACAAAGTTTCAGGCTCTGGCAGTCACCTGCCAAAAAATCCGGGATAGCCAGCCAGTATTCAATTCTATTCAAAAATTGTTTCTTCTTCGAAACTTCCCACAGGAAAAATAATTAAACAAAGATTCCACACCCTTGCAATCATCTCATCCAAACTGCCGTTTCTTCCTGTCTCTTGCATTGCTCAGGTTTTGTTTAGCCTGGTTCCCAATATGAGTTTTTTCCCACTGAGTCAGGGCAGCTGGAAGCGTGTCATTAGTGTTGCCAGTGACCACCCCAACAAACAACCTTTGCAGCCTGGTAAAGGCCAGTGAGGATACAGGAAGCTGCGGCCCACAACAGGGTTGGGTGTGTTCTCTGAAGGTTGTAGCTGCACTCCTCACTTTTTGTTGAAGTGAGCTGCAGATCAGGAAACTCGTTAAATTCCTTCTGGCAAAGGTAAAACCCAAAGACAAAACCCTCTTCCATCACCTTCTACCTCTCAAGAACAAAGTCTGCACTTGCAGAAGTCAGGCCCCTGGAGTTTTGATTCACGCACTTGGGGGGACAGTAGATTTCAATTTCTCTCTTCAGGGATTGGAGATTAAGGAAATATGTCACACCCCATTGAAATATTTCAATGCATTCTGCTGCCAGAGCAGTGCTGACACTTTAAAGGTCAAATACTTTCTCCTTATGTTCTTCTCTGGGCCAAAGCAGAAAGTTCTGCTGTGCTTCACACTGCCTTTATAAACGCTCTTTGTTGATGAGAGTGCAAAAGCAGGAATCACACACCCTTTTTACACACCCCCTCCATCTTCCCCACGCCAGCAGCTCTCAGAACCAATTCCCCCTCTTTCTTCCGAGTGTTTGAATGGACTCAAACTGGCTGCATCAAAAGTGGGCTTCTTAAGCAGCATTAAGTAGGCCCTATTAAAAACACCTCAAGCAGTGTGACAAAATAGAAAACAGTTCCCAGCGAAACAGCAGAACTCCGAGGCTCTGAAGTTAAGGGCAAAATGTTGATGGGAGCCAACCGAGAGATTGGCTCAAGACTGTTTCTTTTTAAATACACAAATCTTGGTTCAAAATTACTGGCTGCATTCTAGATGTCTTTACAGAAAAGGAGAAGGGAGAGAGGTCTCTTGAGACAGCAAAGTGAGCTTGCTGAAAACCCCCTTGCCATATTCCAGCAGATCATGGAGAGGACAGGCACCTGGAGAGGTAGAATTTCCCCCTTTTTTATATTCAAGCATGTCTGGAGAGAAAGGGAGAACAAACCCCTGTAAATTCCAGGCTGCCATCCTTCCCTCTGCCATAACATGCAGAGGTCTCTGCACATTTGCAACTATTCCAAAGTGTAGGAAACAAACAAAAACCCCCTCTTCAGCTGAGAAACATTTAGATGGGGACAGACCTTTTATTTCCTTGGGTTTTAAGGCCTCCTCAGCAAGACACAGTACACCCTGCAGATTTCCAAACCTCCTCCTCCTCTGGTGATGTGCATCAGTCCAAGGAAGGTCAGCAGGATGCCAGGCACCCTTCCCCTTGACATCTCACCATTTCGGATAAAAAAGGTGCTACAAGAAAAGGGTTTTTCTACTCTTCAGGAGGTCTTCATTTAAAGCCATAAAATATACACACGCACTTTTAAATTATTAAAGGGATTTAATAAGCATATTCCCTATTTTTAGGGAAACACCACGAAGGCCAGATACACAAGTTTGCTACTGCCAGTTTCCATGCTTGGGCTTTCACTGTTAAAACTTACTGTGCTGCTGTAAATCTAACGCCCACTGGAATAAAAATCTAAATTAAATATCGGGCATTTTTACCAGTATGATTTATAAATGCACTAATCATTTCCTAAAAGGAAGGCTTTATCCACGACAGGACGGGAACCACTTCTGATTCCACCAAGTTTGTGATCACTGCCTCGCACACCAGGAGGAGGGAACATACGTGGATCTGTCACTTACAATTTACTGCGATGTCCTGGAAGCAAGTCCATCAATTTATTTTTAATGGACTCCTAAAAGAATTTTTAAGTACATCCCTTAGACATATTGTAGCTCACCAACACTTTCTCTGAACACATGATGGATAGTTCCCATTTTAAAATATGACATTTGTTGTAATACAGTTTAAATTACTTTTCTTCCTGGAGCATGTGTTACTCCGAGTTACCATTATGCACTAAGAAATGGTACATTATGTTGCTGCTTTATCTCCTTTTATGGCTCATGTTGCAGTTGCATCTCTTCAGGTACAATTACACCGGGGGAAAATGATTTAACATTTGTATTAAGAACACTTCTGTTCAGCAAATTTATTTCAGCTTTTGGTTAATTACTAAAGAGTACTGAGGATAATCCAAAACAGTTACAGCATGTAGATTTTAAATTCAATAAATAAAACATACCCAATATATGTACTTGCAGATTTATGGCACCGAGTCTATAGGAAAAGTTGTGGTAATCTTTGTGTATTCCATAAATTCCTTAGAACGTGGGCTAAAGATATTTCTCCCCACAGGATTAGCTTTTAGTATTAATTCATTTTATCTCTCAGTTCTCTCAAGTTTCACTGAGGGGAGGTTCAAAAGATGAATGTCATTGGGGAAAAACGCAATCATGGTATCTGTTTGGAGTAATGTACAAATTAAGAGTGCAAATTTCTCACATTCTGAGCATTATTTTATAATATAGGACTCCAAATAGAATAATTAATATTTGTTCAAAATTAGGCTGTTTCTCTCTTCTGCTTCCAATGAAAATCCAAAGCATTCTCCCTATCAGGTTTTACATCTATAGATACAAACAACCAAATTTATGTTGTAAATTAGAATCTGTTTTGTTCACATTGCCAGCAAGACGGGGAAACAATATTTTTATATATACAGCGTGTAACCTGTTGGACAAGTACAAAGACATTTTAATCAGGCTATAATAGGTATTCTTTTTCTGTTCATTAAGATAAAGAAATGTTTGGCAGGCAAATGTTTCATTAGGTTGTAATTTGCTTTGATATGCAAATTAAGATGTAATTAGTTTTGCATTTCTGAAGAGGTAGAGGCTGTGTGCTACACATTTTTATGT
>VYZT01027228.1:0-15543 GCA_013400735.1 Pomatostomus ruficeps
CTCTCTCTCTCTCTCTTCCCTCCTACCTCCTTTTCTAGTTCTTTCTCTCTATCTCACATTTATTAAATAAAATCCATATCATTGACTTCAGTATATGGTCTTGTTTGCACCTTAATTTGGGCAGAGGCATCTCTCACGAATCAAATCTTATCACTGGGTCACATGACCCCAAAGGATCCTTGATTCTACCTGTGTGTCTGGTAAAAACCCCACAAACTGAGAGGTTTTGTACTTATGGAAGGGTGCTATTCATAGAGGTGTTGTTCTTGCTCTTGTAGTTTGTAAAAAACTGAGGCTACCTTTTATTTTACATATTTTCTGTTTTTATGCTTGTCATGAAACTATCAGTTTAATAAACAACGTGGAGTGCTGCTTGAAATTACATGTCTTGGCAACTTTTGACATGGATATCAGACGTTAAAGAGTGTTATTTATACAGTTTCATACAAAAAGCTATTTTTCTTCTACAAACAAATTACTGATGCCTTAAAAAAAGCAGGCAAGATTTTAGTATAAATTTCATACAAATTATGCAGACAATTTACAGCAGGGGTGAAACTCTGGGAGATAGAGCACACTTGCCTTTTATACATCCTTTATTATCCTGATAATCTTTGACATATTTTTTTCTTATTATATTTCTGTATTTCTGCATAGTGTATTTTTATCCTTCTAGAAAGTATTGCATTTGATGGTTGATGTTTGGAGAGAACAGAACTTAGATCTTTAAATGTATAAACAGATATATAGGTCACATATTAAAAGAATATTGCTTCATAACTCAGATATTTGAAGACAAAGTGAGCAACAAAAATAATAATCCTCAAGTTCCTGTCAAAATTAATTAAAATCCCAAAATCTTACACTCATTTGAGACTTTCACTGTCTGTCTTTGATTATTTGGCAATTTGTCCATAACACAATATAACTATAAAAGGAATAAGAATGTCAAGGGATTTTGAAAACTAACTTTGTGACCTTGAAGGAAGAGGATTTCTCCATAACAAAGACTGAAGAGAAAGCTAAGAATAAAAAGGAAACTGCAATTTGAGGAATCATGATTAACCAAACTAAATTTGGTTAAAACATTTTTTTAGTTCACAAAGTAGTGTTGAAAATTATTAATGTCCAAAGCCAACTTTATAAAAGTAAATTTTTCAAGGAAATTATCATTACTGCTTATATGACTCCAGCAAAAAAATGTGGGAAAAAGAATGAGATATTGTCAGCCACTGCCATGTAACCTGAAATCTGACAGATAACTAAACACTGACTGCAGTGACAGAACCATGTTCAGCAATGAGAGATGAAAAGCTGAGACCAAGTCCACCAGCATATCCAAATTTTGTATGGTTCGGGTAATTTATGAGCATTAGTAAGCCAGTCCTACTCCAGTATCAATATCTTTCACTCCAAATCTAATTACTGGAGACAAATTTTGGGAAAAGTGAACACAGGTCTTACTGGGAGTTCCTGTTGAGGACTTTGCCCTCCTCTCTGGGAGGAATGTGATGCAGAATCTTTCTTCCACAACACTCTTGGGTTCTGCCTGGATTTCCCTCTACACATTTCCTTCCCACAGACTGCTTCCTACACCTTTGTGACCTTCAAAGCCTGCAACAGATTTCCCCAGTCTCAGAGGAAGCAAAAGCATCCTGTTTGCTTTGCAGTCATCTTGTTCGACGTTTGTCACACCTTCGCCCTAAGGCATTCACAGAGTTTTAGCCAGAGCAGGCTTCGTGATAGGCACTTGGCAGAAGGACAGCAGCTATAGAAAGGTAAAACCAGGTCAAGCCCAGTTAAGTCCTGAGTGCCCGCACTCAGGAGCCCAAATGACCACAGAAAGTCTGTGACTATTGCCAGTAATGATAAAGTAACCTTCACTGGGGCTGCAGTCAAAATATTTAACACACTGTAAAATCACTTTATTGGAACTTTTGTTGATTCACTTTGAATGAAGACAAGGAAGTTAATATTAGTACTTATTTTGATACAGTTTAAATTACAATTTGGGTTATATGGGAACTTCACAATTAGCATGGGAGACTTGAAACACATGAAATAAAATTAAAGTAAGCACGCTTTCATTCTAAATGTGAAGGAACCATGAAGAGGTTTAAAACCATTTTTGTAACAACTTTTCATTAAAATCCTTATTTAATGGGATTAAAAGTCTTCCTGTCCCTTCAGAATAGGTCTAATAGTTAATATTCTCAACTGTGCTAAATGTTATTTAGAGGGAAGCACACCTAAGTCTTCAAATTGCTTTTCTGGGAGAGAAGTTTTACCAAATTTAGCCTTCCACGGAGGGCTAGTGGAAGCCTCCCATAATTTACTGTAATTTTTTTAAGTGGATACCAACTCCTCAGAAGGCAATAGATTTAGAAAGCTGGAGAGGAACAGCAGCTTTTCAGTGGAGTGGAAGCCAGGCTGATTAAGGATAAAAGAATTACCAAAGAATCAGAATCTGAGATTGATTTCTGTCACTGATGAAAAATATACAATACACAATGCCAAAAAATGTGTCTGAAAAGAACTAAGATGCATTAATTCTAGAAAGTGATTAAGCTGAAATGGCAGATTTAACAGCTCATTTGTATCCTCCTTTAAGAAAATTAATTACATAATGGATTCCACCACAGCCAACATAGCTTTACACTTCGAAAAACAAAAAGATGTTAGATTTTAGTGTGTTATACTTTAAATGCCAAGGTGCCTATTTCTTCCTCTGTTTCATTCACCCAACTATTGAAAATGAAGCTACTGCTTATTTAAATATAAATCAGTGGAAAAGATGGGACAAGAAATCCCTTTCTGAGGCCCTAAATGTTTCCATGCTTGGAATCTAGGAAGTAAATATCAGGTACCTAAGCAAATTTTTCCATAGCCATTTTAGACACAATATGGCACCAAATCTGGTTTTCAGCTGTTGCTGCAAGAAGACACATCTTTATGTAATGCACCCTTGTGCAGAAAACTCAGACACTCTTCAGGTGCCTAAATTGGCTCTAGAGAATTTTAAGCAGATCAATTGTCATCTATGTGTTCAGGCCAGACACATAGAATAAGTCAAATATAGTTTTGTCTGAAAATATCAATTTACTTCCATGTATTTTAAAAGGTCCCTGGGCTACTACCCTTGATGTAGGTGTGTATGCTGAATCTTTATCCTGATGTCCTTTAGCAGATTAAAGTCTTATGTCCTATAGATCATTCTGAAGAGATGCAGTTTTAGTGACCATTCAAGAACTCCTGTAGGGTATTGCAGTGTATATCTAATGGGGATGTTAAATTTTGAATCCTATGAAAGATTCATTGAGGGTCCTATGAAAAATTAATTACATTTTATGTGTTTTATCCATTTGCAAAAGTGGGACACAAAAAACCCCAAACCAACCAAACACAAGAAAAACCAACCAAGCAAGAAAAATCCAAAACAAAACAAAAACAAAAGCCTCCCCAAACTTATTACCGTATCATTATCAGAACCCACATTATAATTGAAATATAACTGGCTCAAGATTGAGAGAAAGTCACAGTTTTTGGGAAATCTCTGGCTAGCAAAACCTTTTTAACAAGGAATGTGAAAAGATATTCCCTCTCTTTTTAAAGTGAAAGTACTTCCATTGTTAATGTGTCTGAATCAAAGGTAGCTTACATATAAAATTTACTAAAACCTATTCAGTTAAGCATTTGAAGTATTCAAAGCAAATTTAGAATGCTACTGTAACTCAATAGCAGATACACTTCTTGACATTTAATATAACAATTAAATTGTTCTTAGTTTAATGACAAGTGAGATTTTCATAAAAAATTAGGTCTTCAGGTCTCACTGGTGAGAATAAGTCTATAAACTACAGTCTATTTGAAGTTTGGGGAGGGTTATACCTTTTTTTCTATGCAAAACACTACTTTTTTCATCTTAGACTGAGTCAAAGGTAAACAGGACGCAGGAAGCTTTATCAGCCTGTTGAGCCACTATTGCTGAAACAGCACACACAGAGGAGGAAGACAGCCTTTCAGCAACCTACCAAGATAATTAAGAAAGAAACTTGCCCAAACAATTACCTGGGGACCCTGTGGTAATGCTTGCAGCTATAGCTTGGGTGTAAAACCTTTTCTTGTGTGTTTAAATGTAAACTCTAAAAGAAGTTAAGAATAGTCTTCTGTACCTTCTGCCTAAGTAAATAGAAAAGAATACAGATTTGCAGAATATAAAACCTTTCTAGACACAAGAAACAGGGGTAGATATTTGTCAGGGCCTTGAGTGAACAGAGAGGCCTTAATTTCTTTGAGCTCTCCCAACGCTGCTTGCGGTCCCAGGAGCCCCATTTCAGCTCAGCTCTGAGCAGAGACACTGCTGCCTCCAGCCCAGAGGCTGATCTACATTGCCTCAGCCACAATCCTGTCTCCAGCTCCTGCTCATTGGGCTCTCAGTTTGGACCCCGGAGGACTGATGGACTTGATTTATCCCTTCACCCTTTCTGGGGCTGTCATTAAATGCTACTGCCAGCCCCCAGCTCTGCTGGCAGTGCTCAGGCCCTGTGGGGCCACGTTCTGATAACAGAGGCACAGCCTGTGCACCCCTGTTTTCTGCCTCATTTCCCCCTCGAAGCGGGCCTGGATGCAATGGACTAGGAGAAAACTCTATAAATAGTCTGATCAACTGTTCTTGTTTATTGCTAACACTTTCTTCTCACATTTGGCTGATGTAACATTTTTACCAATAATTATACGTATGCAACAGAATCAAGGGTGTCACAAGATCTTTGAAAAACCCTCCCATGTTTTTGTCCCATGTCTGCTGTGATTCCCAAGGATGTCATTATGACCAGTTTAAGAGGCAGAGGGGTGACTGTACAGAGTAGTAGAACCAGAACCTTAAATGTACAAGCCTATGACACCAGCTGAAGCACAATGTGCAGACATCAGCCATTCCAGATTGTGCACAGGATCAGGACCCTAAGTCTCAAAGAAAAGCAATTCTGTTGTGTAAGTCAGAAGCAGAAACACACAATTAACTCAACAGATTCAATCAAATCAGAAAACTTGGACAATTACCACATTTAAATAAGCCAATGTAACTCATGAGTTTGTCTTAGGCCTGATGAAAACTTGCCTGCATAAGGTCTTTCACTAATATTTTAAATAACAACAGGCTGTGGTTAGATGCATAGACATTGAATTAATGGAAAGTAAAATTGCCAAAATATCAAAAGTTAGTGATGAAAACACAATTTCTACTGATAAAAATATACATGAACAATTTGATGTTGGTTGTTGGAAACCTATTATATTTTATCTTGATCATTAGACCTGCTTCACATATTTCCGTCATATCCAGATTTTTTTACTGTAACAAAGTATAATGGGATCTTTCCAAATGTGGATTATTTGCTTATGCCTTTTTGATAAGAATAAAGTTCAAATGTATAATAGCGTAATCAGTGGGAGGTATTTAGAAATTCATAAAGACTTACATCTACCTGACAATTGGAATTTTTTTAAAGTAATTTTTTATTATAGAATTTTACAAATCTTATAAGCCATAGCTACAGCTGGGAGGGCCTCTCCATTTGCCATTTGGCGTAATAGGAAAGATGCTGTTGTGCATATCTTTACTTTGTATATGTCTCCACTTATCTTTGTGACCCACTCCTGTTTCATAAAATTAATAGGGTTAGAAATAGCACTTAGAAACATCCACTGGTAAATTATATATATATAAATAATAAATTACTGAACACTTAACTTTAAAGGTGACCTCTAAAGGTCATTTGGTCTGAACATCCACTCTCCACCATCAATGTCTTGGTTTTTATCCTGTTTCTAAATTTAAATTTAAATATAACTATCAAAGAATGTAGTATATTTCACAGGGTTTGCATCCAAACAGCCTTTTATGCATACAAGATCAGGACTCCTTCAGCCTAGTAAGTTCTACACCTAATGTGAGACTCCAAGTCCTAGTTGTATTTGGAGAGGCGCTTAGTTCTGAGGACCCAATTAAAGCTGTTATCTTAAGACATTTCAGCCCTAAAACTCAGGAAAAAAGAAAAATGTTTGATGGTGCTTTGGGTCCATCTTTGATTTGTGATGATTTATACATTACTCCTATTTTGGCAAGTGTTCTGAGCAGTAATGGAAAGATTGGGAATAACATGTAAATTTCAAGTACCATGGGACAGGCCTGGAATAGATGCTTTGCTTATGGTTCCTGAGCAATTGCCAAAGATATGTTATGAGTTTCTCAAGCCAAAAAAAAAGAAAGGACAGTGGGAAGTGACATGTACAGAGTAAATTAGTGTGAGAGATGGTTTCTGCTTGAGTGCTACTTTCAGGGATACCTTGAATCCCTGAACTCTGGGCACAGCATGAATACACACAGAAGTGAAATTGTTGAAAACCACTTAAGCAGAATTGTTGATTTCATGGAAAAACAACCCACATGGTTATAAAGAAAAGAAGCTGAAAGTTTAACTTTTGGACATTTTGCCTCACCATACTTTCAATGTACTAAGCTTGCAGATAGCATTTTAGGAAAGAATCAGACTTTTTTTTGTTGTTGTTTTTAATTTTCTTTTTTAAAAAAAAGGAAGCAGAAAGATTTCTAGTGTCATGTATATCCAATGGGCTGTTTTCTTAAGCCATCTGCTGTATGTAAAATGATATTTTGCACTTCCTCTGTTTGTAAGAATTTGTGGCAAACTCTCCTTGCCATGTTCCTCTATGAATGAATTAAAAGCATTTTTAGAGTAGGCTGATTATGCACGAACTCCAGAGTGGTAACAGCCATAAGAGCTACATTAATTCCCATCACTGGGTGCTTACCTGTATCCAAGACCAAATAAATTCAAACTGAAAGAGAGTAAATCTATATATAGTCCTTACAGCAGTAAACTAGAGCACAGTAAACTGTGCACATAAGGAAAAAAAATCCCATTTTTTGCATCTAAATGCACTACATATATCTACCAAGGATCCTACCTTTTTTCAGTAAGTTTGTGGTATACACAGTGAACTAATGACAAGTTATTTTTTATTGAAGACAGATACTCCTATTTCAAGGAAATATTTTCATGGGAACAGTTTGGTTATGTCAGTTAAAGTCCCACCACTGATGATGATGGCAGACTTTGGAACAGGTTCCTAATGTCTTAATCCACAAAATGCTAAAAAATGGAAAAAAATAATATTGCTTTTTGAAGAATTTGGACAAAAGGAAAGTTTTTTTGAAAGTTTTAGATTTCCATGTTTTCAGATTTAGCTTCCTCTCCCCCCTCCTCCTGATGTTAGGCTGGACCAAAATTTAGATCTTCTAGCAATCTTGAAGCATAGAGCTCTTCATGGAAATGCGTCCTTCTGGATGCTTTAGCAGCAATGAAACTGCAAGAATATTTTTCAGTGAAGAGAATTTTTTTCCAGTGGAGGAAGATGCAGATACACAGTTGGTTTGTGGTCTTTGAGTAGACCTGCTGAAAACCCAAGTGCTTGTGGTTCTTTAAATGCCATGAAAGCTTCTTCCCCACTCAGACTGTCAAAACCAAATGACCCTCCAAACAAACCCAATCTACTGCATGTTTTAAACAAAGGCCCCCAAACTAATGCTTTTGGCTGCAAGAGTTTCACTAGTATGTTTTCAAGTAACCCCACTCAGAATCAGACTGTCATGTCAAGAAAATTGTCAGAAAATGAGGAGTGTATTTATGTGTAAATACAGCTATTATTTCTCAAAAGACGTCCATAATACATAAGATTTTATGTGTCTTTTTGTCTCTACTGATTTTAACAGTGTTTGGAGGCTATTTTTCAAAACGTAACTGTAATTGTACTTGTAAAGATCACAAAAGAAGAGCATACATTTGTTCTTAGATTGTATTTGTCCTTTTTGGCCAAAATAATTAGATTGTCAACATTAAAACATCTTGATAAAAGTCTAGGAGCATATAGTAATACTAGATATTGCTTACAGTTCAAGATCCTTTATTAATCAACAGAAAGGACATTATGCTTCCTGAAATGATATTAAAGTAAAATACACAGTTGACTTTTCTGAATAAAATTTTCTACATCAGAATTCTAATATTGAAGTTTCCTTAGTCAGGCCTAGGGTAAGTAATAACTGGAATGCCTATCTGTCTTCAGGGTTTTTTATTTCACAAGCTGTCTCTCTCAAAAATATCAGAAAGATGCCCTCTAATTGAAAGAATTGGGCAACTACTATAATTTAAGCTTTAAGTAAATGCATCCTTTTTATTATTTATTTCCAATACAACATTCATGAAGTAATAATTGAAGTAAGGTTTTTTAAAATAATTTTAAAAACATGGAACATGATGAAAGCATTTTAACAAAAGAGTCTCTTTTATTAACAGATATTCTTATATGAAGAATGCAAGTTTCATTTAATTTTATTTTATCCACTTATCTTTTATATTATCTTTAAAAGATATTTCATTAAAAGTTATAGCAATATTATTCTGTTAAAATTGTAAACCTATCAAAATCCATTAATTTTTCCTGTCTTTTCTGATACAACATGCTTTGCTGAGCTTCCAATTTTGACTTGGGTGTTTGTCATAACCCTAACATTAACTTTTACTTTGGAAAGTTTAATTGTTTTATGCACAGAAAATAACCTCCCCTGGGAGAGGCAGTAGTGCAGTGCAGTGAAGACCTGGTTTTTCATTCCAATACTTTAATTGCATCTACAGATTCAGCCAAAAGTGAACACTCAGTGAAATTAATGAATCTGTTTTTATATTAGACCTACTTACTTATATTAGACCTACTTACTTATATTAGACGTACTTACTTGGTGTTCAGGGCTGGACATGTTTTCATTGGACTTTTGATCTGCATTTACAAAGTATTGAAAACGTTTTTAATGCCAGATAACAGGCTCAACCTATCAGCTCATTAATACAATATGGGAAGCACTTTAGAAAATTGTTATACCTCTATTTTTGGAGTCCTCTACCATTACTTATGTCAAATTGCATATCACTTGTATAAAAGGTGATTTAAAACATCTATATTAATATCAATCTGATTGAAGTATACAGACTAGGGGAACCTTCCCATACTTAATAAAATGGCTCTGATCTCAAATAAGTCTGGGGGACAGACTGGTTTTTTGTAAACAGTTTTTTTGTTGGTGGTTTTGATCTTTTTTTTAATTTTCAGGTAACAGACATTAGAAAGCAGCATGTCACAACATCAGGAGTAACTAACTGTAAATAAAAAAAGTTACAGCGGAATACCACCCAAGAATACATAAACAGTTTGACCTCTGTTTGATCACATTAGAATCCCTCATGTGGGTGAATATCAACATATTTGTTTAATATGACTAGGGAAAGCATAGAGATTAAATGGTTCCACCAGAGAGAATTACACTGTCTTTAGTCATTAAGTGAAATATATTTTATTCATTTTTGCACAAATCTAAGAGGATATTTTGAAAATTGACAGTGCAGAGCAGCCCATTTTTAGGAAAGGAACCCTGCCTGAAGGCAGGTTTCTAAATGTATATTTATCTGATTATTTGCTCTATGTTGAAATAGCTGGTTTCTTGACAGTGGAAAAGGCTGGTTATGAAGTACTGGAGGTCACAGACCTCTGTAGATTTTGACTCAGGGTGTATGTGCACTGCAGGACAAAGGGCTTGAGTTGGATCCAACTGAAGTTGCTCAGGAACTGGAGAAAGTGTAAGAGAGCAATACAGTTCAGCATATTGCTGAGAATCAGATAATTACTGCTGCCTTCAGATGGAGTCAATTAGCCTGACCACTAACTACCAGGCTGATCCAGTTTTACTGTGGCCCAGGGTTGTACCCATATCCTTGTCTTCCCTGGGTAAATATGCCAGTTGTGCAGGTAATCTTTAACATAACACTGAATTTTTGCAGTACAGACGTGGCCAAAAGAGTAATTTTAAGAAAAAAACTTATAAACTATGTTTTATAGCTAAAGGTGAATTAAAGAGCTTATTAAATGTCCTGGGATTAAGGAACACAAATATTTCCTTTTCAAGGAAAAATTACTAGTATAAAGTAGCTCATGATTCCAAAGTCTCAGGAGTGGGGCAGTTCAGGAGAGTGAATTTCTATGAAAGGTGTAAGGTACCAGTTATTATATCAAATGCTTATTTCCACTAAAATGAAGTGAAAAACTTGAGATATTTGAGATAAAGAAATAAACCCATGCTGAGTTTTCACTAAAACACCTCCAATAATCATGTAAAGTAAGGGAACTAAACCCATGCAGTAACATTACTCAAAAATGAAGAGGGTATTAATGTTCAGGTGAAGTTGTGAGATACTCCCTAGAGTACTGTGTACAGCTCTGGTGCCCCTAACAGCAGAAGGACATAGAACTGTTGGAACAGTTCCAGAGGAGGCCGACAAAGTTGAAAAGAGGGCTGGAGCACCTTCTCTGTGAAGACAGGCTGAGGAAGTTGGGGCTGTGCGGCTCAGACAAGAGAAGGTTGCATGGATACCTCATAGCAACCTTCCAGTATGTGAAGAGGGCCTACAGGAAAGCCAGAGGGGGATTCTCTGCCAGGAGCTGTAGTGATAGGACAAGGAGTAATGGGTACAAATAGAAAGAGGGGAAATTTAGGTTATATATTAGGAAAAAATTCTTTACTGTGTGGGTGGTGAGACACTGGAACAGGTTGCCCAGGAAGACTGTGGATGTCCCAGCCCTGGCAGAATTCAAAGCCAGTTTGGATAAGGCCTGGTGTTGTGGGAAGTGTCACTGCTCATGGCAGGGCTTTGGTTGGAACTAGATGGTCTTTAAGGTCCCTTCCAACCCTTAGCATTCTATGATTCTATGACCCTGAAGATGTGTGCTCAATTCTGTACGAAAGAAAGACTATTGTTAACTGTTTTAAACAATAGTGCAAAATGACTGACTCTCATTGTAAAGTCTCTTGAATAACCTTTCCTGTTTTGTCTGATATGGATACTTGTTATTTGTTTTTAATTGAGATGTACTCCTTCTCTATTAGACCACTTTCCTCATATCTCTCTTTTTCTTGATGTTTTTGTAATCCCTATAAACTAAAAAAAGGTAAAAAAAATTAAAATCAGAACCCCTTCCAGAAGCCATTTCTCCTCTGATCTATAAGTAGGTAAGCAAGAACAATTTTTTATCTCATTTACATGATGTGTGCTATAAGTTTGCATCTTTACATACATGATAAGGCCCTTTTGGCATTTTTATGCTAGTGACACTAATTATGGTGAAACACCCAACCCTTTGAAATATCTCCCTAAGGATCCCAATCCATCTCTTATTAATGGAGCTTCAAACTTTATGGTTGATATTGTTTCCTTAGTTTTCTTAAGGAGCTTTCAGGTAAATCTTACTGGCAGCAGATTGTTGCATTAACTGTAAATAAGCACTTTACAGAGACTGTACTCATAAACCATAGGTAATTGTTTAGATCCTATGTCAACATACACTATTTGACCAGTTACATTTTAAGCTGAAACCCAAGTAAAGCCTATTTTTAAAAAAAAAACAACATTCCTGTCAGCTACTTTGTTAACAGAGGTGGAGTAGTATAATTTTCACTCTTTCTACTAAATGAAAATATGGAAGATTTATGTTCTGACCCATTTAAAACTGCAGAAATATGATGAGGTCAACAAATTATTTTTGCTATAACTATACCATGAGGGCTAGTCTTCAATCATTATGTTAGACACTAATGACAATTTAAGTGAGAATAGCCATTTTGCATTGTTAAAGACCAATTGTACTATTTAGATCTATGTGTAACTCTCAGTAATTAAATTCTTCCAGGCTGTGGCTCAAAGAGAATCAAATTTCTCATGGGTACTTTAGCAGTATCTCTACATGATGTAGCTTTAAAGGTGAAGAAAGTGACCTGCAGAAACACCGATTTGATCCGGACATAGAAGAAATGAAGAGGTGTAACTTTTGATTGCTAGATTTAATACAATCATGTTTTCTGTCCCTTCTGTGAGTAATGAGTTTCTTCCACTTACTGTGTAATACAGAACAAATCTCTTCTACTATCTCCTCAGCTTTGCTCTCCCACTGATTACTCTGTAATTCCATCTGTTGAAAGGATGCAAGTATTACAATCCTATATTAACCTTAAAATTTATTAATATTCTTCCATAACTCACTGGAAGTTAAAAAAATCCTGTATTTTTCTATGGGTTTAAAACTTGCATTTCCCCCAGTCCTCCTTTTATTTCTGTAGAGGCAGATCTCTGGAGATATGAATCAAATTAATAGTGGAACAAGTTCTCTGCATATTGTACATTTCAGTATTTAGGACATTGACTGTAACAACATGTTTATAATTGGTTAAATTTATTCTTTGTTTAGTCACTGGCTATTTAAGTTTTGCAAATACATGCTATTGAATTTAGGAAACTTAGATGAAACTGTGTCAGCTTTAAGAATTTTCTGATCTTTAAGAGGAGCTTGACTCAAACACTTTTTTTTGTCTGGGTTTTTAGGACATTCATAAAAGAACTAGGGAAGGAAAAGGGGGTAGGAGAAGGCCATGAAGAGACAAGTCTGAAACGCAATAAAGATGTAAGTAAATAAATGAAAAAAGTATGGCTGAATTCTTCTGCCTGCCATAAATTTGTCTATTTCCCATTTGCTGGTGTGCAATAGTTCACAAGTTTAAAAGCTCCCAATATTTGAAAAAAGTAAAGATAACAGACTATATATAATTCTTCAGAAGGACATAGTAATAAATAACCGTAAGTCCAAGTAGCACAATGCATGCTCAAATTTGATTGCCTGGTTTAGTTTCTTTTTATGAATTTCAACTGATTTACTTAATGGTCACTATTAAATTTAAAAAATCCATTCTGAATGGGTTTGGTGATTTTGAAATTGTAGTCTGTAGTCTATTAAAGGTAATTTTAAAATAAAGTCTTTTGTCTGTTATCTTGGGTTTGCTTTAGATCATAAAACACTTGATAAAAGTTAAGAGTTATTCCTAAAAAAAATTGGAAAATCCCCTCACAAGACAATAACATTCTCATTACAACAAACTGATAACAGTGGTCAAGCATGTTATATATAAAAAATAGTGTCTGCTCAAATGTTATTATGGAATCTGTTAAGTAGTGTCTGTCTCAAGCTTTGCCTACAGGAAATAGCGTTGTGCACAGCTGTAAAGACAATGACAGCCTATATGAAAGTAATAGATATTCTTCAAAAAAAAGTAAACTATGTAATACATATCAGAGTTATGAAATTATCTGCTTAACTTGGGCTGCACCGTAATAAAAGATTGCTTAAGAAGCGGTTAGTAAGGAGATTATCTTTATGCAGCCTGTGTCCAATATTTAGACTATTCTGGGTATTAGGATACTTGCCTGAATTGATGAAGGCAATTTCTCTGATTCTTTATCTGTCAGATTAATACTTAGCATTTTTAACATCTAATATTATATAAAACTTCTGAGTTCCATGAAACTGAAAACACCATTCTGTATGCTCATGCGTTTATGAAACAGATGCCTTCCTATGTGGAAACTCTGGCCAATGTACACGATTTAAAGACAAGTACAGATCATATTTTTTGCTGTGTTTGTTCTCAGTCATGCTGGGGAGACAGACAAGAGACTTGATTGGAACAGAGTTCTGCAAAATAATATTTGTTAATGTTATACTCAGTTTGACCAGCTTACAAAGAACTGCTGCCTATGTACGCTGCCAATTTATATAGGGAGATTATTGATGGTGAAAGGGTTTATCAGCATATCTGTACGTAAAATACGTGATCAGAGTTTAAAATAACAATTCAATTCTATTTCATTTAACAAATGAAAATTTTGTTCAACCTTAATTCTAAAGTAAGGAGGGTTTAAATAATAAAATGAAACCAAAGCTTTAGAAAGATAGATTATGATAGAGTTTCTAAACATGAATAATGTCATTGGTAATTAATAATCGTAAATTCAGTTCTCAGTTTTAATTCTATCTGCCCAAAAATGGACAAATATAGGCCTAATGGGGATGGGCTGAAAAGGTTCAGATTAGTATTTTAAATGAGCTCATTAAACTACAAATTCTGTGGGATGTCTTAGTCACTTTTCTATTTGGGAAAGGAAGGGTAGTGAAGCTGGGCTTAAATGGTACTAATCAGGGTCTAAGCAGGGCTTCTTAATGCAGTCTTTGACTTTGTAAAATCTACATGGAATCCCAGTGGGTCTTCTAAAGCAAGGCACACTCATCCAGAAAAATTTGAAACAGAGTGTTCTTGAAAGAGGGGGGAAATTAATGTTCTCAGTGGCACGTGTAGTTACCTTTTGATATGCAGAGGGTTTGTTTCTATCCCTACAATTCTGTCATTCTTATAAGAATAAAATTTTGCCTCCATTCTTGGGTTTCCAGTATTACAGTCTAAAACAACTGTTGCAATTTCTGTTGTATACATTTTTTGTTTCACAGTGAATACCAGAGAGGAATCATCTGGCAGTCAGTAGAATGTATCTTGTCTTTGTGTTTGCTGAATTAAGAAAAAGCCCTATTGTGTACCTCAACCTCATCACACTTTACTGATATAATACTTCCTTTACTCAGATAAGAACACTTTTTCTGCACAGAATAATTGGCAGGCTCACCATTCTCATTTCTGTTCTGCTGCTGACATACAGCAATGTGGGATAAATAATGAAAAAAATGAAAGGAACACCCAAGCAGATCTCAGCTGCTAAGGAGTTCTAAGGAGTTCATTCAGTTTTAATAGCAGTTTTGTAGAAATGAGTGATACGCAGGGTAGCTCTTGTGTTCATGTGGATATAATTATGAATCTGACATTGATTCCCCACTCCATATAGCTCAGTGTCACTGTGTTTTGTCTGCATTTCCCTTGTGAAAATCTATGTATTTGAATGAGAATCTTTTTCCATATCCAAAAGAGTTACAGAATGCTTCATGTGGTTTATTAATATAAGCTACAATCTGTGAGGTTCTATTCTACAAATTTGTAGTAAAAAGATATTAATCAAGATATAAATAATGAAATCTGCATCTGCTGTTTAGTAAAGACATTTATTTAAACTCCCTCAATTAGGAACTCACAATTTGTGGATTTTTCCTCATTCTATCTGGGTAGAAATAACATAATTTTACAATATAATCAAAATAATGATCTTATTAAGAATAAACTCATTACTGTGAAGGTGCTGGTTGAGAAGCCTTGATCCACTACTAAACATTCCCAAATATTCTGTTCATTAATATCCTTCCAAAAGAAGAAATCTTACTCTCTTAATCAGCGTACTTTTTAAATATAGTTACTTCTTTTAAAAACAAGAAGCAAATAAAACATCCTATTAGTGAGATAAAAAATAAAAATGGAGTGAGGGTTTTATTCTCTTGAGGGACACAAACACACAGCTTTAAAGATATGTTCATGGGATCTAGATGCCTGCTGCTCAGAATCTCTGTTGAACAGTGTATGTTGTTGATAGGCCTCCAAAGGTGGCCTTTTATCTTTTGATAAAGTCTATCTGGTGATTTCTTTTTTTTTTT
>VYZT01027232.1:5521-15682 GCA_013400735.1 Pomatostomus ruficeps
ATATTTTATAATATTGTTTATTTTATAAAAATACCTTTTATTTTATTTTTATTATTTTTGCTCTGTTTTAATTTTTATTCTTTATTTTTATTTTTATTCCTTATTAATTATTTTTAGTTTTAACTTTGAAAAACGTGTTTATTTCTTTATTTATCCGAAGCTTTAACGGATTAAACTCCAGCCCCGGGCTCTGCCTTTCCCACGCCGTGTCCCGCTCCGCGGGTGGGAGTTTTCCATGAATCCCGGTGGAAAAGGGAATTAATTGAGCGCAGAAATGTTTAATTAATGGGGAAATTCCGCTGGGTGACCCGAGCCTGTCCCAGATCCCGCTCCCAAGGACAATCCTGCTTTTCCCGGTGTTAAATTCCTGCCCGGAAAGGTTCAGGAGCAGAATTCCCAGCCCGTCTCCTCGGTGTTCTCGGAGATGATTGGAATCTGCTTTTTTTATGGAATTTCCCTCTTCCCGACTTTCTGTTGCTCATTGGCCCCTCCTTGGCCACCTCAGCACCGGATCCATCCCGTCCGGCCGCCATTCCGTGCTGGAATTCCGCCGGGATGTGGGAATCTTGCCCAAAACGGGTGCTCCAGGCCCAGATATCCCAAATCCCGGCGCTCCCCGAGCTCATCCCGAGGGATTCCGGCCTGTCCTGTCCCGGAAATTCCCTGGAAAGCTCCTCGGGGGGTTCTCCATGGAAAACAGGGATTTTGAACCCAAACCGATCCCTCCCTGTCCCCAAAGCCGATCCTAAAGGAGTCGGGGAGGAGCAGAACTCTGCTGATCCCGTTATCCCGGGACGTCGTTTTCCTTGGATATTCCCTTTTTCTCCCCTCCGCGGGATGTAAATCCCCTCTGGAATTCCCGGAGGTCTCCGAGGGGATCGATCTGATTGATTTCTTCTGTTTCCTCCAAACGCATCCAGCTCAGGCTCGGCAAAAATTCCGGAGGGATCCGGGACGGCGCAGAGAGCGGCAGCGAATCCGTCGGGAGAACCCAAGGGGGCCAGGAAAGGGCCCAATCCCGCCCCGAATGTCACGGAGCAGATTCCAGCGGGACAACGCAACGTTCCCGAGTCCCAGCCGGGAGCGGCAGCCAGGGAATCGCCCGCGGGGATGGACGTGGATCGTGGAATCGGGGTTCCCGCGGCTCCTGCCGGCACCAAATCGCCCGGAGCGAGGGCGGAAGAGAAGCCGGCGCCGCTTTCCGGAGCGGGGCGGGAAGAAGCTCATCCCGATCCGGGGTTGGTTGCGGAGAAGGAAATCCAGCGGGAGGGTGAGGAGCACTCTGCTCCCGCCACAGAACCTCTGGAATCATCCAGCAGGGATGAGCGGGATCCAGCGGCGATCCCGGGAACTGGAGAGCCACCGGGAGCCGTCCCTGGAGTGGCAACTCCGAGAACGGACGAGGCTCCCGTGGACGGAGCCGCCCAGCCGAGCACGGAGCCGGGCGCTCCGGAGAAACCTCCCGTTCCCGAGGCTAGGAAAAGCAGCCGGGAAACGTCCCCAAAAACTGTGGATGCTCCAGGGAAAAAACTGGATCCGGCTGGAGCGGAGAGAGAGGGGAAGGCGGAGGAATCTACGCTCAAATCCGCGGGGGAAAATCCCGGGAAGGCCGGGACAGAGCCGGAGAAGCCACCCGGAAAATCACCGGCCAAGGGTGGGGCCGCCGCGGAAAACTCTGGGAATGCCGGCGGCGGCGAGAGCCAGGCGGGAATTCCGGTCAGAACGCCCCAAAATAAAGGGCCGGGAGCTCCGTTCAATCCCAACGCGTCCCTGAAGGAATCTCCGCTCGGGAAAACCCTGCTGAAGGCCGTGGTGTCCGTGCCGGATATCCTCAAGCAGAGAATTCCCGTAAGGATCAACGACGCTTCCCTGTGCAAAGCCGGGGAGCAGAAAATTCCCGCCAGAGCGGGGCCGGAGAAGAAATTCCCACCCAAATCCGCGGCCCAGCCGGGATCCGGGATCGGCCAGTGGAAAGGGAACAACGGGAATTCCGGAGTGGACGGGCAGGGAGACAGCGGGAGGAGCTCATCCCAGCAGGAGAAGGATTCCCAGGCGGAATCCAGGCCGTGCCAGGAGGGAGCGAGCGGAACGTGCGGCACGGAGGGAGATCCCGGCCGGAATCAGGTGAGGAGGGCGGGAAGGGCCGGCGTTCCTGGGCTGGAATTCCGGGATCGCGCTCCCGTTCCCTTTTCCATGAATCACTGGGAGCTGCTGGGCAGGCGACACCGGGGGTGTAACGGGGTTGGAAAATCCTATGGAAGTTGTTCCGGAAGCGATTTTATCCGAGCAATTCCCCGGAGCAGCTCCGGATGGGAAGGAATGAGCACCGTGGGGACATCCCAGAGCAGCTCCTCGAGGGCGGGAATAGCCGTGGTTGGTGGGGATTCGGGATCTTTCGGGATTTCACGGGAATTTCCTGGTCTCACTTTGCAGGCTCCTGGCGGGGGCGGCGCCGCAGCCTGGAAAGGCGGCGCTGGAAAACAGAAGGAGGTGAGGATGGAACGGCACGGAGGGAATTTTGGAAAAGCGGAATTTTGATGTTCCAGGCCGGGTTTGGAACCGCCTGGGATGGTGGGATTGGATGGGATTCAGGGTCTTTTCCAACCCAAACCATTCCGGGATTCCGTCAGGGTTCGGAATTTTATCCGTTGGATTCCAGGACACCACTCCTGGATGCTGCTCTTGGGAATCCTTCCTCTCTTCCCGCAGCGGGATCACCAAATTCCTGCCCTTTTTCCATCCAGTGCCCATGGATGCCGTGGGCTCTGGGATTCTGGAATCCCTTTGGGATCGATTTCCCTTCGGATCTCTTGGCTCACAGAGCCGGGACTGCCGGGAAGCCCCAGCCGGGATCAGATCCCGTTAAATCCCTCACCCAATCCTGCCCCAAATCCCAGTTTCCCAGCTCCAGGTGTCCAATCCCTTTTCCAAAGGCGGATTTTCCACATTCCGGATCAGCATGAGGTGATTCCTTGGGAAAGGAATTCCTGGGAACAAGTTGGAAGCCCGAATCCTTCGATCAATCCCGAAAATCCTCTCGGGGATGTGTGGGAAGTCGATGGCAGCAGAACTTCCCGGGCTGCAGTTCCAGATGTGGGAGTCAATCCCTTCGGAAAAGGCTCTGGAATGGCTCAGACGAGAACCAAAAATTCCTTTTCCGGGGGGAAAAGAGCGCAGGAATGTTGGATTCGTGTGGAAACAGAGCCAGGCTCTTCCTTTCCCGCCCCCGTGCCCAGCTGGCATCGCCCCTTCCTCAGCTTCCCACATTCCTGGGAATGTTGTAGTTATTCCTGATTTTTTTTTTTTTAGGATTTTAAGGAGGAAAAGGCACAAACCCTTGGAATTTCAGACAATTTTCCCGCTTCCGGTTCAGCCGGGCAGGAGTTTTTCCCTCTTCCTGTGTTAAACATCCACCAAATGTGAGGATAGGATGGAATATTTGGGGAGAAAAACCAAGAAAAACTCAGAATTATCGATGGAAGGGATCAGAGGCGCCGTTTGGGCCCGGAACTTTCCATTGGCAGAAATTTTATCCGTTGAACTTTATCCACTGAATTTTATCCATTGGATTTTATCCATTGGATTTTATCCGTTGAATTTCATCCACTGAATTTCACTGAATTTTATCCCCTGAATTTCACGAAATTTTATCCATTAAATTTCATCCACTGAATTTTATCTGTTGAATTTCATCCACTGAATTTTATCCACTGAATTTTATCCATTAAATTTTCTGGACTGAGTTTTATCCGCTGAATTTCATCCATTAAATTTGATCCATTGAATTTGATCCATTGAATTTTATCCGCTAAATTTCCTGCACTGAGTTTTATGCATTGAGTTTTATCCACTGAATTTCGCTTGATTTTACCCGTTAAATTTTATCCACTGGATTTCATCCGTTGAATTTGATCCATTGAATTTCATCCCCCGGATTTCGCGGGATTTTACCCATTAAATTTCATCCATCAAATTTCATCCATTGAATTTTATCCACCGGATTTTATCCCCCATGGATCCACTGCGATTTCACAGAGGGGGCTTTGTGTTCCTGACCTAAACCCGAGTTAAACAAAATTAATAAAATTAAATTAATTAAATTGAATTAATTACTCTGCACAATGCCGGGATTTAAGCCCTGAACACGTTCTTTTTTCCCTCAAATTAAATTTGGAGATTTTTTTTTTTTTCCCCCCTTGGGACGATGTTCAAACGTGGCTCCGTTCCCGTTTTTCCGCTTCCCAGGAGGAAGAGCTCTTCCCGTTCAACCTGGACGAGTTCGTGACGGTGGACGAGGTGGTGGAGGAAGCGGAGTCGCCGGTGACCACGACGCGGCGCAACCCCCCCAGGGGGAAGAGAAAAGAGGCTCCCAAAGGCAACCCCGCGGAGCCGGCGGCCAAGAAGCGGAAAGGGAAGAGCTGCGGAGCGAGCGCGGCCGAAGGTGAGCTGTCCTTTGTCACCTTGGATGAGATCGGGGAGGAGGAGGAGGAGGAGGAGGCCCCGGTGCCGCTGCCGGGCGTCGACCCCCAGGGCCTGGTGGTGGTGGATGAGGTGGTGGAAGAGGAGGAGCTGTCGGAAGCGGTGAAGGATCCGCAGGCGCTGGTGACGCTGGACGAGATCTCGGAGCAGGAGGAGCCGGGCTCCCGCGGGGACGGCTCCCGGCCGGAATTCGAGGAGCGGGAGCTGAAGGCCGAGCCCTTGGTGACGGTGGACGAGATCGGCGAGGTGGAGGAGCTGCCGCTGAACGAGCCGGCGGAGCTGAGCGCCGAGGAGGCGAAAGCCAATCCCGGCGAGTGCGCCGCTGCCTCCCAGGTGCCCGACGATCCCAACGCCCTGGTGACCGTGGACGAGATCCAGGAGGACAACGAGGACAATCCCCTGGTGACTCTGGACGAGGTTAACGAGGACGAGGACGATTTCCTGGCCGACTTCAATCACCTCAAAGAGGAACTCAACTTTGTTACAGTCGACGAGGTCGGCGACGAGGAAGAGGAGAACGCTTTCCCGGGGAAGAACGCGCCCGAGGACGAAGATGACGAAGATATTGTTGCCGTTGCAGGACCGGAAGAAATGGGAATTCTGGGGGATACGAATCCAGAGGAGGAAATGGCTGAAATGTCCAAGCCAAAAGGTGAGGAAGCTCAAGGCCAGGTCGGACGGAGCCAGCCGGGCTGGTGGAAGGTGTCCCCGTCCATGTCCTTTAGGTCCCTCCCAACCCAAACCATTCCATGATTCCGTTCATGATTCTGTTCCGTGAGTCTGTTCCATGATCCCATCCCGGCGCTCCACGATCCCATCCCGACGTGCGTTTCTGTCTCCAGCAGCTCAGCTGGGATCGGGAGAGGCGGAACCAAAGTCTCAGCAGAAGAAAACGACTCTGCCGGGCGCCCCCAAGACGCAGAGCACTCCCAAAGGTAAATCCAGAGGAACCACCCCAATCCCATGGGTTTTCCTGGCTGGAAGGTTCTTTCCTGCCCATCGGAAAACTCCTCCCGTTCCTCAGAGTTTTATCCCCTGTTGATCCGCTGCAATTTCCCAGAGGGCTTTGCGTTCCTGACCTAAACCTGAGATAAATGAAATTAATTAAATTCAGTTAATTCCACGTTGATCCTCAGAGGGAATCCGTAGGTTTTCCTTGGCTTCTCCGAATCCGTGTTTAACTAGTTGGGTAAACTCGGAAGCCTCACATGGAAAGTTCGGGTTGTTTATTTTCCTAAAATTTCCCAATCCAGGTGGAATTATTGATTATTAGCCCAGAGCAGTGTTGGTATCTCCTGAGCGTTCCCGTCCTGTGGCGAGTTTTATTCCCAACATTCAGTGCCTGGAAAGGAGGGAATTGCTGCTGCCAGAGCTGCGGAATGAGGCTGTAGAGGTTTGGGGAATTCCATGGGCTCAGTCCTTCAGGAACTGCTCCAACTTCCATAGGGTCAGTCCTTCGGGAACTGCTCCAACATGGATCACTTTTCCATGGGGTCAGTCCTTCAGGAACTGCTCCAGCATGGATCCCTTTTTCCATGGGGTCATTCCTTCGGGAACTGCTCCACCTTCCATAGGGTCAGTCCTTCGGGAACTGCTCCAACATGGATCACTTTTCCATAGGGTCAGTCCTTCAGGAACTGCTCCAGCATGGATCCCTTTTTCCATGGGGTCAGTCCTTCGGGAACTGCTCCTGTGTGGGTCCCTTCCATGGGATCATTCCTCCAGGAACTGCTCCAACATGGATAACTTTTCCATGGGTTCAGTCCTTTGGGAACTGCTCCTGTGTGGGTCCCTTTTTCCATGGGGTCAGTCCTTCAGAAATTGCTCCAAATTCCATGGGGTCAGTCCTTTGGGAACTGCTCCAACTTCTATGGGGTCATTCCTTCCGGAACTGCTCCACCTTCCATAGGGTCAGTCCTTCGGGAACTGCTCCACCTTCCATAGGGTCAGTCCTTCGGGAACTGCTCCAACTTCCATAGGGTCAGTCCTTCGGGAACTGCTCCAACATGGATTACTTTTCCATGGGGTCAATCCTTCAGGAACTGCTCCAACATGGATCACTTTTCCATAGGGTCAGTCCTTCAGGAACTGTTCCAACATGGATCCCTTTTCCATGGGGTCAGTCCTTCGGGAACCGCTCCTGTGTGGGTCCCTTCCATGGGGTCATTCCTCCAGGAAGTGCTCCAACATGAGTCAGTTTTCCATGATTTTCCTTCAGGAACTGCTCCAGTGTTGGGTCTCTTTTTCCATGGGGTCAGTCCTTCAGGAACTGCTCCAGCTTCATGGGGTTGGGTGCTTTATTCCCAGAAAATGGTGTTCCTTGGAAACGGGNCAGGAACTGCTCCAGCTTCATGGGGTTGGGTGCTTTATTCCCAGAAAATGGTGTTCCTTGGAAACGGGGATGACCCGTGGATTGAAACAGAACAGGGACCAGCTTGGGTGAAAAACCTGATTTTTGGAGCGTCGAAGGACTGTGATTTCCCCCTGAGGAATCACAAATTCCCCGGATTTGGCCGAAGGGATGCGGGGCGGGAATGTTTCCCGGGGCTGTGCGCGGTGACTGTGGCGTCTCCGCAGCTCTGGATATCCTGATGCCGAAGGCCGGATTCTTCTGCCAGATCTGCTCCCTCTTCTACGCCGACGAATCCTCCATCAACAACCACTGCAGGACGTCCCTGCACCGGCAGAACATGGAGGTACCGCCCGGGAAAACGGGAATATCCAAGGATTCGGGGGTGCCGCGAATTCCCTGGGAGTTTGGGCTTTGGGAATATGGAATGTTTTTATTCCATGCCCCAGATCGTGGTGAATTCTGATCCCTGAGATCCGGCCACGTTCCCCTCAGGAGCTGATATCATCCTGGGAGCCAAATTTGGGGTTTTACGGGACAAATCCCATCCTGGCCGTGGGAGGAGCCAACCGAAGCAGCCCCGGGTGTTCCTGGTTTTATGGGATGATCCCGGGATTTCCCTGCAGCGCCGTCTCTTCTCCCTTTCCATCTGCAGAAATTCATGGCCAAGCAGCAGGACAGCGGCGGCGAAGAGCCCAGCTCCAGGTGATGGGAGCGCGGAACGACCTTCCCGGGAACGATGGCGCTCCGGGGCCCATCCGTTCTGTGTCCTCGGGATTTCCTTCGGGGTCGGGAAGGAGCGTCCACGGTGTAAAAAAAAACCAGAGCTGGGAACGGACTAAACCCCAAACCCTGGACTTGGGGGGCTGGATTTGCGTCTCCGATCGTCCGGCGTGGGAGAGACTGTTCCGGGTGTCCCCAGGAAATAAATGTTCTTACTGTATAGTTACCCCGGGGCTCGCCTTCGGGGTCGTTCCTTGGGGTTCGGACACTCCGGATCGCTCCAGAGATCCGGGAATTCAGTGGAGAGAGTCGTGGGAAGGAGCTGGGATGGGGTGGAATCCCCGTCCCTGGAAGGATTGAATGCTCTGTGGATGTGGCACTTGGGGACGTCGGTCAGTGGCCTTGGGGACGGTTGGACCCAATGGGCTCAGAGGGATTTTCCAACCTGAACAATTCCGTGATTCTGTGAGTCCCTGCCCCAGCCCCCCCAGTGCCGCGGTGACATTCCCAGCTTGGAGACCCCTCCGGAGCTGACGGAGTCGCAGTGGGAATTCCTTTAATTCCGGGGCACGTGGGGCACCCACTGCCCTTTTTGGGGAGCACATGGGACCAATTTCTCCTCATGGGGCGGGGCGGAAGGGGAAATTTGGATTAAATCCAAAGGGAAACTTGGATTAAATCCCAGGGAATGCTGAACTTCTCCCAGGTGGGATCAGTGCTGGGGTCCGGAGGTCGGGATGGGCAGGGATGCGTTCCCTGCTCCTCTGGCACAGCTCCCGCTCAGTAAAGCCTTTCCCGCTGGGACATCTCCTGGGTGAAGTCTTCCCAGTGGGACAGAGTTTGGTATCCGTGGACGTTCCCTCGGTGCCACCTTTGGTGTCCCTCGGTTTCCCCTCGGCGCGGATCATGGTCGGGGAGTTCTTGTGTGTGCGACATCCCGTGGCTGAGGAATTCTTCCATGTGGGACATCTCCTGCTGGATCAAGTCCTCCCACTGGGACAGAGTTCTGTATCCGAGGACGTTCCCTCGGCACCGCTCTTGGTGTTTCTTGGCTCTTCCTTGGCTTGGATCTTCGTTGATCAAGTTTTCCATTGGGGACGTCTCCTGGTTGATCAAATCTTCCATTTGGGACATATCCTGGTTGATGGGATCTTCCATGTGGGACATCTCCTGGTCAATGAAATCTTTGGTTTGGGACATCTCTTGGCCGATGGATTCTTCCATTGGGGACGTCTCCTGGTTGATGGGTCTTTCCATTTGCGACATCTCCTGGTTGATTAAATCTTCCCGCTGGGACAGGGTTTTGTATCCGTTGACTTTCCCTTGGCACCGTTCTTGGTGTCTCTTGGCTTTTCCTCGGCTTGGATCTTGGTTGATGGATTCTTCCGTGTGGGACATCCCTTGGCCATTGAAATCTTTGATTTGGGACGTCTCCTGGTCGATAAATTCTTCCATTTGGGACATCTCCTGGTTGATCAAATCTTCCCACTGGGACAGGGTTTTGTATCCGTGGACGTTCCCTCGGCACCGCTCTTGGTGTTTCTTGGCTCTTCCTTGGCTTGGATCTTCGTTGATCAAGTTTTCCATTGGGGACGTCTCCTGGTTGATGGGTCTTTCCATGTGGGACATCTCCTGCTGGATCAGATCTTCCCGTTGGGTCGGGGGTTTGTATCCGTTGGTTTCCCCTTGGCTCTGCTCTTGGCTGGAGAACCCTTCCCGTTGGCACCGATCCCGGCATCCGTAGCCTTGCCCTCGGCGCGATTCCCGGCGTCTCCGGACGTTCTCCCGGCGCAGCGCTTGGGCCGTGAATTCCTCCAGCTGGGACATCTCCTGGGCAATCGGATCCAACCATCGGGACAGATCTTTGGATCCGTGGGCACGTCCCTGGCTCGGCTCTCGGGATCCCTGCGGATCTCAGCTCCGCTGGGGTTTGGGATTCACCTTCTCCAGCGGCATCTCCGTGCGCCACCGGAGGGATCCTGGGAGCTGCCGGGATCTCCTGGGAACAGCCCCGAACCTCTCGGGGTCGCGCTGGGATCCGGGCGCGGCGCAGCTCCCGCGTCACAAAGGGACATCCCAACCACAGGACCTTCCGGAACCTTCTGGAACCACCACGGGGCCGTCCCTGGCCCCACACGACACCGGGAGTGGGTGACACAGGTGACGCTGGAAGGGACATCCAGGGACACCTGGACACGCCTGAAAATCGGGATCATGAGAGCCAGGCCCATTTTTCCTCCGTTTTTCCCTCGTTTTTTTTCCCGATTTTCACCAGATTTTCACCCAATTTTTTCCCAATCTTTTCCTAATTTTTTTTTTTTTGCCCGTTTTTCCCCCGTTTTTCCCCCAAATTTTGCCTTGACGTAGGCGGCCGGGTTGGGGTTGGCTCCCAGGTTGTGCTCGCACGGCACCGGGTGCCGCAGCGGCTCAATCTGCGGCCAGGAAGGGGTTAAAAATGAGCGGGGAAATTAGTGGGAAAAGGGTTAAAAACGGGAAAAAATTGGATGAAAACTGCATGAAAAATGGGGGAAAAAAATGGGTAAAAAGGGGGTTAAAAACGGGAAAAAATTGGATGAAAACTGCATGAAAAATGGGGGAAAAAAATGGGT
>VYZT01027234.1:0-29221 GCA_013400735.1 Pomatostomus ruficeps
TATTAAATGTGCCCCGCATAAACTGTGTGGTTGTATTTTAGTGGATGTGATTGAAGAATAAACTGAATAAACTGCTCTGTTGTGTCTGCAGCCCAAGGAAATCACGTGGAGCCCATCCAGGGTGTTCCCCCCAGTGAGAGCCTGCATGTTCTCCTCACACCTCACGGCTGTGACCTTCCTGGCTGATCCCAGCGCAGGGGGGGGACTTCCTCGGGGCACCTTCATCTATGCCACCTCCCCAGTCCCAGTGCAGGTGAGACCTCGCAGCTCTACAGCACTTTGTCACTGAATATCCAACAGAAAAGGAAAAGCAAGAAAATTGCCTCTTCAACCTCTGCTTTGTAAATAACTTTAAAAGATATATTATTATTTTTATTTCTAGGCACCATCGTTTTACTGGGAAATTGAAGTGGTTTCCTATGGAGATACAGATGATGACACTGGGCCAATCGTTTCCTTCGGATTTGCCACAGAGGCTGAAAAGCGGGATGGGGCTTGGACAAACCCCGTGGGCACCTGCCTCTTTCACAAGTAGGTTGGAGGTGCACATCAGAAACCGTGTTCAGTACATTGTCAGCAGGTCGGGGAGGAGGCTGCGGTGGGCAGGACGTGCCTTTTAACTGAAATGCTAAAATGATGGGCTGGAGTATCCCTGCCAGATCGGGAGAGCTGAGTGGTCTGTTGAATATCCCAGCTTTGTGGGCTGTGACCCTGCTGTGTCTCAGTGCTCTCACTGTGTCCTTGTTGCCCCTCAGCAATGGGCGAGCGGTGCATTACAACGGCTCCAGCCTGCTGCAGTGGAAGAGTGTCAGACTGGACGTGACTCTGTCCCCTGGTATGTGAGAGCAGGGCTAAAACCCTTAATCTGCTCCGTCAGAAAATCCTCTGAATGTCGGGGGAACGCTGGGTGAGAAAACCGATCAACTCCTTTTTGTGATTTTGTTTTTCTCCAGGTGATGTAGCAGGAATTGGATGGGAAAGAACAGAAGGAACTCCCCCTCCTCCAGGGCAGCCAGCAAAGGGCAGAGTTTATTTTACGTATTGTGGGCAGAGGCTCGTGCCCTACCTAGAGGATGTGTCTGGCGGGATGTGGCCAGTTGTCCACATTCAGAAAAAGGCAAGTTTCTAACAGAAATATGTTATTTAATGTACTTTCAGAAATATTAAAAGATGGTACAAAATATTGAGCCTGCTCTGTAGAAAAGCAGATTGATAGTTTTTACCTTTCTTGGGTAGGTTTTGGTATTCCTTATCCCTCCCAGGTGCACGTGTTGTGTCATTATTTTGATTTTCCCTGCCCATTAGCCCAGCAGCGTGCAGCTGGCCTGGCAGGGTGCCTGTCCCATGCCAAGAGCCCCTCTCCTGGCATTCCTGGCCAGCAGTGACCTTGCTCCAAAGCAGCCAGCTCAGGCTGCTGCAGCTGGAGGCAGCGAGTTCCACGTGTGTTGGGCAGCTCAGAGCTTTCCCAGAGCGCCTGCTGGGGATCCTCGTGGCGGGGAGGTGTGAGCAGCTCGTGCCTCGGGCAGAGCGAGGGCTCAGAACATTCCAGAGCCCCTGGTGATTGTTCCCTGGCTCCCTCTGCAGAACACCAAGGTGCGGGCGAACTTTGGCTCGCGGCCGTTCGCCTACGCCGAGGGCCAGGCCCACCGCAACGCCGCCGACCTGTGCCTCGACCTGGCCGAGGAGATCAGCGCCAACTTCGAGGCGTTGCCCTTCGCCATGGCCTCGGACAGCGACAACGACGCCGGCACCAGCATCGCCTCGGACCCCGGCACCCACGGGCCGCCCTGCAGGATCGCCGCCGTGGCCACGGCGCAGCAACGTAAAGTGACATTCCCTCGTTTTAAAGCTCTCCCAGCAGAAAGGCCCAGCAAGGAAATGGGATTTCAGCCCAGCCTGGCTGCAGTGCTTAGTCCTTAGGTACCGCCTGTCTAGGTGGGGCAGTACCACAAATCAGAGCCTGGTTTATCTGATTTTAGACAAGGCAATTAAAACCATCTTCTTTAGTCTTCCTCCATATGAATACATAAATTATTCATAATTAACGCAGCTACAATGAGAAATGATCTCGTTAGGGCTTGGGATACAATAGCATGTTACGGTGCATTGGATCAGCCGGTTGGTTACGCTGTGTCAAAAGGAATTGCATTCCCACTCCCTGACTGGAGAGCATGGGATGCTGCGTATCCGCGATTTCATGGGGTGTATCTGCAATTTCATGGGGTGTCTCTGCGTGCATTACCATCTCCTGGTTTCTGTGTCGTGCAGAGTATGACAGTGACACATCCTGCCACTACAAAATGGAGCTGAGCTATGAGAACTTCATCACCTCAGGCCCCGATCCTCACCCCCCGCCCATTGCAGATGATGAAAGTGATGATGATGACGACGATGATATTCCCAGGGTGAGGAACGTGGCAAACTCTGCTTCCTCTAACTCAGAGTCTAAAACCAGATCTTGTCATTTCGATTTTGAAATTTTGCCACAAGTTTTTCCTGCTTCTTTAACAAAAATGTAGCTGCTGCTGACTTACCGCTTCTTGGTGTTCTGAAACGCTTCTGTCTTTGTAGGAGGATCACTATGCCCTCTTGGTCAAAGCCTGGGAAACCAAAGTTTTCCCTACAATTAGGAGAAGATTCCGTAATGAGGCTGAAAGGAAGTCTGGGCTGGATCAGATCAAAGGAGCTTTACAGTTAGGTATGGCTGTGTTTATTTCCATGCACGTTGTTTTCTGTGATGTGCAGGAAGTGTGAGAGAACACCTCGCTTTCATATTTTTTTCTTTCATATTTCACTGTACTCAGGGCTGGAAAACTTAAACAAAAATTTACTGCCTGTTTCCCTCTAGTGCTTAGAATTTGGTTTGTGCTCGTGCTTTTTCTTCAACACTTTTACTAAGCTGGAGTATTTACATAGGGAAAATGGTTTCAGAAATAGTGACAGAATTCGTTGTGATGTGGATACAGAAATATTCTGGAATAAGTTTGGGAAGAAACTATCCGGTTGTTTTCTGTCTGGGACTATCAAGACAAAACTCTTGAGGTTTAAATAATAAGGGGAGATTTGGGGGGTTTGTAGAATTCAGATCTGGCAGGACAATGTGTTTGTGGGAAAGTCACACTAAGAGCGAGGCTGGAATTCTGAGCCCTCATGAGAAGCTCAGGAAAAGCTCTGCTTTCTCAGGAAAACTCCCAATTTCCATCTTTCAGCCTGACCGAGAGAGTATTTAAGGATTTAAAAATCTCACCTGCTTGGGATCTTAATGAGAATAAGAACTTCCCTCAGGTGTCTGAGGGAAATGACTTGCAGTGCCTCCTGTCTCTCAGGAATGGTGGATATAGCGAGGCAAACTGTGGAATTCCTGTACGAGGAAAACGGGGGCATCCCGAGGGATCTTTACCTCCCCACCATCGAGGACATCAAAGACGAAGCAAACAAATTCACAATCGATAAAGTACGGAAAGGTAAGGGCAGCACAAAGCATCCTGAGGGGTAAAGCAAAGCTCAGGCGTTTTGGGATCTACTGCAGGAGTTGTCACCTGAGGAAAACTCCTTCAAACTGGGTCCCTTTCTGCCAGGTCTCACCGTGGTGACTCGCTCCCCTGACAGCAACAACGTCACCAGCAGCGCCGTGGGGACAGCTCTGCCCAAGTTTGCCATTCGGGGCATGCTGAAGACATTTGGCCTTCACGGGGTTGTCCTGGATGTGGACTCAGTGAGTAAAGATACACTGGGAGGGCTTTTCCTGGGTCAGCATCACACAGCTGGGAGTACAAACCGCTTAGAAACTGGACTGGGGCTCTCCTGGAAGGGAAAACGTTGTTATAATGATTGTGTTAGTGACAGCGCTGGGCTTGGCGTTGCAGGTGAACGAGCTGGTGCAAGTAGAGACGTACCTGCGCAGCGAGGGCGTCCTGGTGAGGTACTGGTACCCCATTGACATGCTGGAAAGGCCACCTGCGGGCTACAGGAGGACTGCAACCAACGGGCTGGTCACCCTGGACAACACCAACATCCAGATTCACAGGTGAAAAAAGAGCTGCAGTTACAAGGCACTTGCATTACCTCAGTTTGGGTTACCTGAAGAGCATTTCCTGTAGTACAGCTCCCTGCTGCAGCTTTGTTTTAAGCAGTACAAACTTCTGAACTTTATTTAATATTAAGGAATTAATTGAATTCATGTTTGTGTTCCCTAGGGAGCTGTTGAGGAGTGAAGCTGCCCTGGCCAAGCTGTACTGTCGCATGGCTCTGCTCAATATCTTTGCCCCCAAATCTCCCCACATGTTCACGCGGCTCTTCCACATTCCTGCCATCCGGGACATCACCCTGGAGCACCTGCAGCTGCTCTCCAACCAGCTGCTTGCACCACCTCTTCCTGGTAAACACTTGGTTTTGTCACAGCTCTTTTGGTACAGTATTTTTCTGGGGACAAAATTAATGAATTTGGAATTTCTTCATTAGCTGGTTGATAATGGTAGTATTTAAGAATGTGTCGATGGATTCCTGACCTCAGTGATAGGTTGCAAATTGAAATTGTTGCTCATGATCTAATTAAAAGTGTTCAGGAGAGGTCAGAGTCCCTTCTAAGATCCCACCCAGTGTGTTCCTGTCCCTCTGTTTATTGGGGGCAGTGGGAGCATCCATGTGGGACAGGTCCTAAGGAACTGAGATCGTTTTAAAGTTCCCGGGTAGTAAAGCTAAGTGCCACTTGGGTCTCACAGTTTTCAAAACTGAGCTGTTCTTCATTTCACAAATTGGTTTGTCCCTTTCCCACTGGACTCTCAGGTGTTTGTGCTGAATCATGGAACAGAATCTTTGCCTCATTCGAGTGAGTGGTGACAACAGCTGTGATCGTGACAAAGCTCTGCTGCACGCAGAGAAATGTGTGTCCTGGGGCTGGAGCATAAGGAGGAAGTAGGAAGTGCTAAATCCAGGCATTTAATAATAGAAAGGGATTATTTACCATTGGAAAAGTCCTGTTCCCTGCTCCAGTTCCTTTGGAACTTGACTGCCTCTAACAGATGCTGCCTTGTAAAGGATCCTCTTGTGGAGTACAGCACTACTTTGCATGGCTCTGAGAATCATTTTACAAACTTTAATTTAGTTTTTCCTCTTTCAAATTTGTCTAATTCAAGTCCTGCTAACACATCCACTTTCCAAACTGGCGTTTTGGTGAATTGCCCACTCCTTTGTGGACTGCACTTTGGTTTTCCTTGACTTCTCCCAGGAGCTGCAGAATGACAGCCATGAGCTGTCAGGGCTTCAGAGCCCCCTGGGGCTGCCCAAAGCTGATCTGGTTGCTCTGTGGGGAAAGCCTGAGAACAGATAAAGCTGCTTTTCCCTCTGGTCACTCGTCCTGGTTGTACTTTGGCAGTAAATTGAAGAGTTCTTGCCTTTCCAGGGGGGACAGAGCCAGGGTGATCCCACAGCTCCGTGTTTGCCCTGGCCAGGGCTGGGCCGAGGCTGCTGAGGGGCACAGCTGGCATTGAGCCACAAGGCTGGGCCTCCTGGGTGGATCCTTCCTCCTGCTGCCTTTTAGGCCAGGAGTTTTCCACTTGAAGACAGAGGCTGGGAATCTTCCAAGTGTTTTGCACCTTTTGTTTCACAGGCTGTGTAAACATTTGGAGCGATCTCCAAACTTGTGCCGTTTTCCTTGTTATTCCAGATGGGACCATCAGCTCCAGCTCCATTCTCCTGGCCCAGTCCCTGCAGCACTGCATCCATTCCCAGACCTGTGCTGCCACAGACCTCTTCTACCAGGGCAACTCCCAGGCCATCAGGGAGTGGCTCACCGTGGCCATCACTCGGACACTGCATCAGGGAGAGGAGAGTCTGCTGGACCTCACCAAACAGATCTGCTCCTTCCTGCAGGTAAAACACTCACTCAGGTTTTATTGGGTTCCCTTCTCAGGGGCCCTTGTTCTGTGTGGGGTTGTTGTTTCCATGGTAAATTCCCTCACAGGGAATTGTTTCTCTGGATGGATTCTGTTATCCCGATTGTAACGGACACACTGAAAACACAAAGCAGTAGCAGTGCTCTGGATTGTATTAAAATGAAGCCGCCTCCCACTGTGCCATAATTTACAATTAATTAAGCACATTGGCTATGGAGCACTCTATAAATAAAGAAGAGGGAGGAGGTTTGCTGCTGTTTGGGATCTTCCATGGTGGAATGTCCTGTTACAGGCAGCGCCAGAGCAGTTTCCCGCCGAAGAATTCCCCATTTCCGAATCCAAAGTCAACATGGATGTGAATTTTCCTGGGGCTGCGTTTGTGATTGTGTCCTGCAAGGAAAGCCAGTCTGGATTCCGAAAAGAGTGAGTGACGGAGGGGGGCAGAGCTGGGTCTGAGATTGAGAACCTTGGAGATGGGGTTGCTTTTTTTTTTAGAGTTTGCTCTTCTCCGAGTGGTGCCAGGGATGTTTTCCAGCGTGTTGAGCCTAACCAAGCTGTGCTGCTGTCTCCCCAGCTCGTCGCTGTACAAGGCGCCCTGGGCTCGGGTGCTGGTCTATGGGCTGGGCCACAAGGTGAAGAGGAACGGGCAGCTGAACCTCATCGAGGCCGTGTGCTACCCCCGCGACGCCTCCCCCACCAACACCGGCCTCACGCCGCCGCCCACCACCAACCAGTACCCGGCTGTGATCACCCCCACCGACAGGGTGCACATCAAACTGGGTGAGCGCGGCCACAGCGCGAGGGAAAGCCTCTGTGTGCTCTCAGAGCTGACCCCAGCTTCCCTACGGCCTCTGGAGCGCCTCGTGTGCTGTCACCAGGCCTAGCAGCGGTCAGGACAGGATTTTTGTGCAAGGAATTGGTTCTTAACCAAAAAAGCCTGGTTTTGTAAACATTGGCAACCACCTGATTCTGATCTTTATATTCCAGGAGTTCACCCAGCAGTGTTTGTATTCAAAATATTCAATTCTGCAGCGTTGGTGCTGTTGGTGTCTGAGGAGCTGTTTCAGATGGAGAATAAATTTTTATTGCTTTTTTAGGTGTTTGTAGGACCCTCCTATCCACAGAGTAATGTATCTGCAGCATAGCAATACCTAGGTCACCCCAGCTTCTCCAGCAAGAAAAACCATTAATATTCTTTTTTTCCTCTTGCCCAAAGGGAGACACAGTGGGATTCAGAGCAGTGAAAGTGACTGGGTGCAGTGAGTTCTTAAAACTTTCCCTTGGAGATCCTTAAGTTTTTCTGCTGATGTTGTTCTCAGTACCCATCAGACAGAAATTAATGATTTTGGGGCAAGTTCGTTGTGTATATTTAGATATGTTCAGGCTCAAAATCATTCTGTTTCTTTATGTGAACAAAATGTTCTCTGTACGTTTATAATTATAGATTATATCAACTTATCAGTGCAGAGAAGCATTCCTGTTTGATTATTACAAGGTGCTACAGAGAAAATTTCCACTTGACACAAGTTTAGCCTTGAAAAAATCCTAAAAGTTGCTACTTTTACTTTATCAATGCTCAGAATCATGACAAGGATTTTCTTTTTGCTCAGGAGTGTCTCCTCCTCCCGGAGCTGTGTTGGTCTTGCATTCCCTCCCCCTGGAATTCCCCCTGGCAATGGCATTCACGGAACAGCTCTTGACCTGGAAATTAGAAGATGGGGATGGAAAATCCGAGGATGAACTGGATACTATTCCTGCCTCGGTTCTCCTGCAAGTGGTGGAATTTTTAGGTGAGAATGGAGTATTTCCTTAGTAATGAGCACTGATAATGGGCTGGCTCACTGGGGGGGTTTAGGAAAGAAAAATCACAGTTGAAATTTTCTGAACTCTCCCACTATAACGAAATTTTCTTGAAATTCCAGAATTTTTGTTGGTTTGCAGTTCTTGGAGTAACCTGACTGACTTTTTACGTGCTGACACGACATTGAAATGAGTTTTTCTGGTGCTTTTTTTAATGTGACCTTTGCAGCTCATGTTGCAAAGCTGCTGAGAGTAAAACCCTGCTGACTGCCTTGCCTTGCCTTGCCTTCCTCACACAGGGAACTTCCTCTGGACAACCGACATGGCAGCGTGCGTGAAGGAATTGATCTTTCACCTCCTGGCCGAGCTGCTCCGCAAAATCCACAACCTGGAGCAGAAGAAGAACCCAGCAGGGTTGTCCTCATCCATTGCGCTGCAGCTCAACCCCTGCCTGGCCATGCTCATGGCCCTGCAGTCGGAGCTGCACAAGCTCTACGATGAGGAGACCCAGAACTGGGTGTCTGGGAATGCCTGCGGAGGCTCCGGGGTTGGAGGGGCCGACCAGGGCAGGTTCTCCACGTATTTCCACGCCCTGATGGAAGTGTGCCTGGCTGTGGCAGAAGTCACCTTGCCCATCAACATGAGCGTGACAGCCAACGTGATCTCATCCACCAGCGCCCCAAACCTGAGCGACTCCTCCTCCTCGTCCTCATCTTCCCCAGGGCAGACGCCCCAGAGCCCCAGCTTGCTGTCCAAGAGGAAAAAAGTCAAAATGAAGCGGGAAAAAACCTCATCCTCAGGGAAAAGGGCTTCGTCCAGGGCGGCCGAGACGGACGCGACGCTGCTCAGCATCGGGGGCAGCAAGCCCGAGGACATGCTGTGGTTCCACAGAGCTCTGACCCTGCTCATCATCCTCAGACACCTGACCAAGAAGGACCCCCAGGGGCTGGGAGTGACCAACGACGCCGTGGCCGACGCCTGCCAGGCGCTGGTGGGGCCCACGGCCCACAGCCGCCTGCTGGTCATCTCGGGCATCCCCACGCACCTGGAGGAGGGCACCGTCCGCAACGCCATCAGGAAGGCCTGCAACGCCCACGGCGGGGTCTTCAAGGATGAGATCTACATCCCTCTGCAGGAAGAGGATCCCAAAAAAACCAAGGACAAAGCGGAAGGAGGCGAGTGCAGGACAGAGCTGGAGAAGCCGACGGTTTCCAGCAGCGCCGACAGCTTGGACATCAGCAGCTCCAGCAGCGTCACCCCCGCCATGAGCGTCAGCGCCTCGGCCTCCACGAGCCAGGCGTCCCTCTGCAGCTCCCAGGGAATATCCCGCACCGTCAGCGACATCTCCGTGGACCAGTTCCAGGCGGGGCTGGAGCTGGCCATCCCGCCCGGGCTGCTGGAGCAGCCGCACGTGGTGTCCAGCCAGGAGAGCCTGGACCTTTCCCACTGCAGCACCGGGAGCCTGGGCAGCCTGGGCAGCCTCGGGGAGCCGCTGGACAACGTGGAGACGGCGTCGGTGTCGGACGTGGGCTCCATGTACACGGTGACGTCCCTGGACAATCAGCCGCTGCTGGCACGGCCCATCAAGGGCTTCGCTGTGGTGGAGGTAACAGAGAGGGGCTCTGGAGCCGGGGTGTCCTGGGAGAGCGGGATCTCACTCTGGGAGCTGCTCTTCCCATGGGTGCAGGGTAAACGTGTGTCTGAGAGCACAGGGGAGTGGGAGGTCCCAGCTTGGACAGGGTGGCTGAGGAACACGGAATCTTCTCCACACTGACAGCCTGGGGAGCAATCCGGGTCTCTCAGAGGACAGAGGGGACCCAGGAGTGGAGGGATCCAGCAGCAGCTGGAGAACAGCGGGAAGGAGGGAAGAGCTCTGAGTGTTCCCGCCTGCAGAGCTCGTTGTCACAGGCTGGTGCTGAAGCCCAGACCACAAATAAATTCCTGAGGGATTAAGTTCCTGCAGGACGTGCACGTTGGTAGCTGAGGAGCACAGCAGCCACTGCAGCTTCCAGCTGAGGAAATCTCTAAACTGATTTGCAGAGGCTTTCAGAACATGTCAGGGGAGAGATCAATTCATTGCCTCTTTCATGTGCTGCTCTCTAAGATTTGCTCTGGCCGCTGCTGAGATGAATTTAGAGATCGAGGCCCTTTTGGGTTGACCCACAAGGCAATTATTTAATGTTTAATCATTACATTTTCCCTCATTTTCAACCACCTATGGATTCCTCTGTGAAGCTGCTTTAGGAGAGGTGATAAATTTTGTTGCTATCTGGTTCCAAATTAATTTTTAAAAGCATTGTGGGTGGTTGCCATCGGTGCTGCATCGCTCCAGGTGTTCAGCTCTGCACAGGAACCTTCCTCTCCGCTGCTTCCACGAATTCCCTGCTGCAGATTTATCGGGAGCTTCCAAAAGCACAGCCAGTTCTGATAGCCTGGGAATGGAGAGGGATGTTTTTGTATAGTCTGGGATTGTATCAGTTCCCCTTTTAGATGAAAATCAGCTTATTCAGATGGAAACTCTGCCGTTGCTATTCTTGAGCTGTTAATTGACACGGAGACATCATTGAAATCAAGCATTACGTGTGCAGAGAAAGCTGCCAGAGTGTTCACATGGAAACTATTCCAAGTCTGGAGCTGCTCTGTCAGTGCTTATTCTAGGAATCAAAGGAAGTTGCTGTTCCCCTTCCCAGTCTGTAGCTGAGGCTTCAAGGCCTGGGCTAATTCAGATTTTTCTGAGTGGAGATTTGAGGCAGGGACAGCAGAGTTACCAATAACGCCAGGTTACCACCCTCAGCTCCTTCCCTGCTGCTCCCAAGGCTGTCTCCAGACTGGGACACGGCATAGCTGGGTCAGAGCTGTGCCCCAGTAACTCACAGCACGAGCATTTCATGGTCTCAGAAAGGCTCTTTCTAGGCCCAACCTGAATTTTGGCATCAAATTGTTGATCTAGCAGAGTGTCAGAAGCAAGAGTGATCATTGGGATGGGGAGGGGGAAAAGCTGAAACCCCAAATCCCTGTGAACGGGAGTGAATTTGCTTTCTCAGAACGGCTGTGAACTCATTTCATTATTTGTACAGATAAGGTCAAGAGCTAAAATAGAGAAAATCCGAGCCAGCCTCTTCAACAGCAGCGACCTCATTGGCTTGTCCAGCCTGGATGGGGAGGACGAGCTCATGGAGATGTCAACTGAAGAGATTTTAACGGTTTCCACCGTAAATCAGAGTTTGTTTGACACCCAGGGGAGCCCAGCACTAGAAGATTATTTCAATGATAAGTCAATAAAAGGTAGGTGGTTTGATACTGGCAAATCTCACATGTGTTCAGCATTTTTGGGGATGAGCAGGGCTCGGATTCTCCTTGGTTCTGGATAAATCAGGGGTGGAACGAGCCAGGGGGAAATTCCAAAGCAGGTTTTATCCCTCCAGCAGTTATTTGCAAGCTGAACATTGCTCAGCTGATCAAATAAATCAGAAATAAATAAACCACTCCTCATCAGCCCAAAAAACTACTGATTTAATTGTTTAGGGACTTCTTTTGAGAAAATAGCCACTGAAATAATTTTTGTTTGCTACCAGTTGGTAGGTGTTGACATCTGCACAACCTCATTTTTATCCTGGCGTCATAAATAATCATTTTCATCCCCACTATTCCCTCAAGTAATAATTACAGAATGTGGCCAGTTCTCTGTCTTAATGGGGTGCAGAAGGAACAGGTTTTTCACTGCAGAAGTGACTTTTTTTCACTGTGTAAGTGATTTTTTTTCACTCCAAAAGTGATTTTCCATCTCAAAGCGAGTGCCACGTGACAGAATATATTTTATCTGAATGCAAAACCTATTTTCACGTTTCAAATTCTCAACAGTTCTCCTGGTGTTTTGTACCAAATTATTGGGGTTTTTTTCTTGAATCAGGTGAAAAGCTGGTCCCGGGCGCTCGGGAAGTTCTCACGGAGATCTTTAAGAGCTGCGTCCATTCGGAGCAAATGCTGAGCCTGACCCCGGCCAAGCCCATCAAGGTGGCTGACATTTACCTCAGCAAGGAGCAGATCAACTCCCAGACCCCCGGCAACCTCCTGCACGTCTTCTTCACCAACGTCCGCCCTCCCAAGAAGGTGCTGGAGGACCAGCTGACCCAGGTAGGGCTTTGCCAGCCGTTCTCAGCCCCTCTCGGTGTCCCGTGGGAGCGCTGGGTGACGCTTGGCTCTCTGTGTCGGAAGATTTTAAGGAAATACGGAGTTCCCAAGCCCAAGTTCGACAAGAGCAAGTACAACAAGGCGGGCAAGGAGCAACACCCGGTGAAGGTGGTGAGCACCAAGCGCCCGGTCACCAAACCCCCCACCAAGGAGAAGTCCATGCTCAACAGCGTCAGGTGGGTGTCCTGAGCCTTGTGGAATGTTGGATTTCACGTGGAAATCCAGGGGTTTATCCCCCCTCCCTCTGCACTTCTGTGTCTCGGAGCAGGGAAATGCAGCTGTGGCTTTGTTGTCAGAACATCCCAGATCTCTGGAAATTAATTTGGCAGGGTGTTTCTTTTTCCAGAGGTTGGGGTGGAGTTGTTGGGATCTGTTTATGGAACACTGGGATTGTGTTCATCAGCGTTCTGTCCCAGTGCACTTATTCCAAAACACGGATCAGGCTGGCCAGGGCTTGGAGCAACCTGTGGGAGGTGTCCCATGGCAGGGAGTGGGACTGGATGGGCTTTAGGATCCTTCCAACCCAAACAATTCTGGGATTCTGTGAACAGAAAGAAAACTTTGATCCTAACACCCAACTTTGTCCCTCAGCCGAACAGCCTTAAGTGAGAAGAAACCCACTGTAAAGCCCAAATCCCCTGAGAAGAGCAAACCCGAGGAGAAGGACCCCGAGAAGTCTCCCACAAAGAAACAGGAAGGTGGGAGCTGCAGAGAATTTGTTATAGTTTTGCATCATAGAAAAGAAATATTTTTATTGACATGTTTAGATGAACTCATGATCGATTTGGTTTGTCTTTATTTCTAACAAGCCTAACTTAATTTTTTTTTTTAAACAGTGATTTAAAATGCTGCTTTTCTTTGTGTCTCTGTGAATCTGGGCCCATCAGTGTGAGAGCAGACAGCTCTTGTGTAGGGCGTGACAATAAACCAGAGACCTTGTAAGGGGTGTAGTTCCAAGGCTTTGGTGCAGTGAGGGTTTGGGATATCATGGATTTGAACCAGCTGGGTTTAAATTGTGCTGCTCAATTTATGTCAGGAAATTCTTCAGTAACAAGTGGAAAATTGGGTAAAAAAGATGATTTGAATACCTCAGAATTTGTGGAGGGGACAGCACAGCCATGCCGTGACAAGGGTTGTGCCTGGAGCTTTTCTCTGGTCAGGTGGCAGAGTGAAGTCTGGATTCCCTGTGGGAAGTGCCAGCTTAGCTCAGAAGAGGGGAATTCCAGCACCCAGCCAAGCAGGGATCCCTGCTGCTGGGTTAGATGGAGCTGTTCCAGAGGGCAGGGGGGATTTGTGCCCTTGGGGGCAGTGGGGAAGTGCCATTGCCTGAGGTGGGCTTGACCAACGTGTGATGGCTCCAGCGCCAGGGGAGGGATCCGGGATGGGATGGGAGAGCAGGAGGGAGCTGGCAGCAGCCACCTCCTGCTGCTGTGTGGGGTCTGAGCTCCATGGCAAGTCACGAACTCTTCGCTGGTCCCTGTTTGGTGGCAGTTCCTGAGGAGAAGTACCTGACCCTGGATGGATTCCACCGCTTCGTGGTGGATCGCTCCAAGCAGGACATCCGGAGCGTGTGGAGAGCCATCCTCTCCTGCGGCTACGACCTGCACTTCGAAAGGTACATCTGAGGAGGTGACACTGATCCACTGNAGAAAGTCCCTTAAATGAATTCTCCTTATCTGCCTGTGTCAGGCCACGGGCTGATTGCCCCTTATCATCTCCAGAGGAGATAACTGCACTGAGTGAGCCTAACAGGCAGTGCCTTTGTGCTTAATTATTTAATAACTGAGGGCAAGGGGGTGATAAATCAGCTTGTGGCCTCACACTGGAATTCTTGTCATGAGACAAGAAAGGGGAGCAAAGAGCAGGGCCTGAGATTCTACTCCAGGTGTAGCAGCACTCCAGGTGTAGAAGCTCTCCAGGTGTAGCTGCACTCTGGGTGTAGCAGCACTCCAGGTGTAGTTGCACTCCAGGTGTAGCAGCACTCCAGGTGAAGCAGCACTCCAGGTGTAGCTGCTCTCCAGGTGTAGCTGCACTCTGGGTGTAGCAGCACTCCAGGTGTAGCTGCTCTCCAGGTGTAGCTGCACTCCGGGTGTAGTTGCTCTCCAGGTGTAGAAGCTCCCCAGGTGTAGCAGCACTCCGGGTGTAGCAGCACTCCAGGAGTAGTCCTACTCCAGGTGTAGTTGTCCACCACACCGTGAGCGAGCAGCTCTGCCCCGTCCCTGCCAGGTGTGCCTGCATCGACGCCCGACACGCGCAGAAGGCGTCGCGCAAGTGGAGCCTGGAGATGGACGTGGCCCTGGTGCAGTACATCAACCGCCTGTGCCGCCACCTGGCCATCACCCCCGCGCGCCTGCACCCCCACGAGGTGTACCTGGACCCAGCTGACGCAGCGGATCCCAGGATTGCCTGTCTCCTGAGTACGTGTGGATGCTCTGCACGGAGGCTTTCTTCGGGGGAAGAGCTGGGGAGCGCTCCTGGATGTGCCCGGGTGGGTGGGAGGTTCCCTGGGAGGCTCAGTGGGATGAGGGGAATGCTGAGCCTGGCTCTTCTCTCTCCTGGGGTGTGCCTGGGCACAGTCAGGGATGCACTGCGGCTGCTCCCTGCTCTCCAGGCAGAATTCCTCGCTCAGGCTGGAGCAGGGAATACCTGGTGAGTTCAGCTTGCAGGGGAAGGAAGGCTGGATTTCCATTCTGGACTTAGGCAGGGTTTAGTTGCTTAAGCACTTTAAGAGGAAAATTCAGTGACAGTGGAAGATTGTGGACTCGCACCCAGAGAGTCGAGATCCAGGGAGGTCCATCAGGGATCCCGGCAGTTCCTGCATCCTCAGCTTTGGGAGGAGCTCGTGTGGCTCCTGTACCAAACCTGCTGGGGTTTGCCGGAGGTTGGGAATCTCCTGCTCTGTCTGACCGGGAGTTTCCCGCCGCAGATGTCCCCGTGGAGAGCCTGCGGCTGCGCTTCGCCCTGCTGCAGTCCCTGAACACCACGCTGGAGACGTTCTTCCTGCCGCTCGTGGAGCTGCGCCAGACTGAGATGTACGGGAACAGCATCGCTGCCCTGCTGCAGGAGGCCAAAGGTCAGCTGGGCACGGCCCCCAGGGCGCTGCAGGGGACACTTCTCTCTGGCTTTGCTTTTCAAGGACAGGGGGATTATCCTTGGGAGTAGCTCATGAACACCACGGCCACAGAGGGAGCTGTTCCATCCTCTGTAGGTCTTTATCCTCTTGGGAATATCCATAAATCAGAACTGTTCTTTAATCAACAAGCAGGTCAGGTGGAAGTCCCCGGATTTTGCTGCTGTGGCATTAGCAAGATCAAGAAAACGCTTAAAGTGCATGAGAATATTTTTACAGCGTTCATTAGACACCAATCAAACCCAAGATTTGGGTCATTACATTTCCCGGATTTGTTTCTGAAGAAGGTACAGAATTCACCGGGGTGTAGTGTGTGAAAGGAGATTTTTGTATTGGCCCAGCTGGCAGAAACACTCCTAAACCAGCACGGGGGAGTGAGGAATGTTCAGAGATTTCTCTCCACAGAGACAGGAGGCATTAAATGTATTTTTGGGGCAGTGTCACAGCCCTATTTTTTATCATCATTTCTTGCCTGTAGCTTTCCTGTCAAAACATATCAGATTGCTGAAAGCTATTTGGCAGAGCGTTCCTATTTACAGAGAGTGTGGTGGAGTTACTGGGATCTATTTACGGAGCATTGGAATTGTGTTCATCGGTGTTCTGTCCCAGTGCACTTATTCCAGAAAACATGAGGAATAAATAGATGGGACTGGGAGAAACCTGGACAGTGGAAGTATCCCTGCCCATGGCACGGGGTGGAACTGGATCAGTGGAATCATGGAATCCATTCCATGATTCTGTGATTTTTTTTTAAATTTGGAATTAGCCATGTTTTACCTATCTAATGAAAGGGAAATTTTTATTCTGCCTTTGCGCACCGGAGAATTTCAGAATATAAAATTGTGGGTAGGTTAACTGTGCTGCAATGCGTTTGTTTCTTCAGGTTTAATCTTTTATGACACAAAAGTCACCGTCATGAACAGAGTGCTCAATGCCACCGTCCAAAGAACCGCTGACCACGCGGCCCCGGAAATCACCCTGGATCCCCTGGAGATCGTCGGAGGTACGGGAAGCACCGATCCTTCCCAAACCCCGTTTGCAGCGCGTCCGAGCTGCTTTCCCCCAGCCCAGCTGCTGATTCCCGAGGCTGGGGGTTCATTTTCCCCTCTGTGTTGGGCAGGGGAGATCCGTTCCTCCGAGAACTCCTACTTCTGCCAGGCCGCCCGGCAGCTGGGCTGCGTCCCCTCGTCCCAGCTCTGCGTCAAACTGGCCAGCGGGGGCGACCCCACCTACGCCTTCAACATCCGCTTCACCGGCGAGGAGGTGCATGGCACCAGTGAGTGGGGACAGGTCCCTGGGGCCAGGGAGAGGGGACAGGGGTCCCCGACACCGGAGAGGAGGGATGGGGAGTCCCTGGTGCCAGGGAGAGTGGACAGAGGGTCCCAGGCACCAGTGAGTGGGGACGGGGGTCCCTGGCACTGGGGAATGGGGATGGGGGTCCGTGGCACCAGGGAATGGGGTCAGGGGCTCTGTGGCACAGGGAGAGGGAACAGGGGTCCCTGGCACCGGGGAATGGGGATGGTGGCGTCCATGGCACCAGGGGCTGGGGACAGAGGGTCCATGGCACCAGTGAGTGGGGACAGGGCTCTGTGGCACCAGTGAGTGGGGAAGAGCTCGGTGACACCAGGGAATGGGAACAGGGGGTCCCTGGCACCATTGAGTGGGGACAGAGGGTCCCAGGCACCAGGGAGAGGGGCAGGGACAGCCCAGGTGATGTCAGGGAAATCCCCCAGGGACAGCCCAGCTCTTCACCAGGGTGTGCCTGGTGTTGACTCCAAGGAGCAGCATTCCCTTGTGCATGGAAAGAATGGGATTCCCCGGGATGTTGGCCCTTTTGGGGTGGGGGCTCCTCAGTGTTTGCACCAGGAGGAGGCCGGGTGTGAGCCGGGGCTGAGGGGACTCAGCTTTGCAGGGCAGTTCCGTGGGGCAGATCCCAAAGAGCAGTGGGATCCCTGCTGTCCAGATCCGTGTGGGCTGTGCTGGTCCTTGCCGGAGATCCATGGGGGAATAGGGAGCCAGGGAGCCCAGAACAAAATTCCCACATCACCAGCTCCTGTCACCTGTCCCAGGTGTAAAGGGAGGGAGTGTGCAGCCATCAGCTGAGCCAGGGCTCCTTGGCACCTTCTCCCAGGGGGAATTCCCATCTTTGGAAGGGCTGGGGTGGCACTGCCGGTGTCTGGGAGGAGATCAGGGTTCTTCCTGTGGCTCAGCATCTGTGCTGATCCCTGGAGCGTCACCTCCACTGTTGTAGGGCAGCCCCATCCATCTCCTAACCCAGCACTGATCCCACTGGCAGGCCAGCTGGTGGAGCAAATGTTCCTGCTGCTCCTGGAGTGCTGGGAAGCAGAGCAGCACTTAGGAATTCAGCGGGGAGCAAAGAAACATTGTCATTGTTGTCCGTCTCTCTTTTCCAGGTGGATCTTTCCGGCACTTCCTTTGGCAAGTGTGCAAAGAGCTGCAGAGCTCCTCCCTGTCCCTGCTCCTGCTGTGCCCCAGCTCTGCTGTCAATAAGAACAAGGTGTGAGATCCCAGTGCCTAAAATGAGGGGTTGTTCTCCTTTTGAATGCTGGGTTTGGACAGGAGTGGGACACATGTGGTCAGAGGTGCAGAGAGAGGCCTCAGATCCATGAAATCCAGCAGGTACCACGTCCTGGGAGAGCTGGGAGTTGGTGAATCCCCTGTTGCACCTCATGGGTGCAGCAGGTGCTTGGAGCCAAGGCAGCAAAATGGAGCAGAATTAAAACTCCTGGGCAGAGTTCAGAGGGAGGAGGTTGAGCTGTCTGGTTTAGAGGTTGTCTGTCCCAAACTGGTGAACTTCCAGGAGTTTTTGTTCCGTGGCCTCACTCCAGGAATGTCACCAGGAAGATGTCACATTTCCAGGAGAATAAGATGCTCCATCCATGCTGATTAGTGCATGTTTGGAGTGTTATTTTGTGCAGTAGATGTGCTCTAGGAACAAGATAGAGCTGATGGTCCAAAGAATTCTCAGTTTCTGAGGTCTCATTCCTTCCTGGGAATGTTCCTGGGTGGGAAACAGCTCATTCCCCTCAGCCTGAGACCAACCATGCAGCAAACCTGGCTCTGCAAGCCCAGGCTCAGAAACTCCCACAGCTGAAAGGCCTGGATATCCAACTGCTGTAGCAGCTCCGGGAAATCCTGGGAGTGCTGATCCACAGCTCAGCCAAAGGGGCTCCCACAGGAGGCAGCCTCTGGGGCTGCTGTGATCAGAAGTGATAAGAGGAGGTGGTACCAGTGTGTAACATCCCGGGACTGCCTGCCGTGCTGGAGCAGATCCTGTGGTGTCCGACTCAGCATCATCCTTCCCATTCCAGTCAGGAACCCTTCCCCAGCCCTGCCAGCACCCACCCGGCCCCTCAGGCTGAGGGCAGCTGCTGAATCCTGCCCCGTGTGCCCTGTGTTTCCCGCAGGGAAAGTACATCCTGACCCCCAGCCCCATCACCTACGCCGAGGAGCAGCTGTTCCACTTCTTCGGGCAGCTCCTGGGCATCGCCATCCGAGCCGACGTTCCCCTGCCCCTGGACCTGCTGCCTTCCTTCTGGAAGACCCTGGTGGGAGAGCCTCTGGATCCCGACGTGGATCTGCAGGAAGCCGACATCCTCACCTACAACTACGTCAAGAAATTTGAAAATGTAGGTCCCTTTTGCCTCTTCCCTCCGTTTTCTCAGGATTCCCCCAGGGCACATTGCTGCCTGCCTCAGTGGTGGCTGCCGGGTGGTTTTCACGGAAGCAGGGTTGGGAGATGGGCTGGCTCCTCTCGGATGCAGGATTTCACCTCCTGCTGCCCTGGAGAGGATTCCTGCTCTCCCCTGCTGCCGGGCACATGGAATTAAGGCTCCTGGAGTACTTACTGGAATGTGGAATTGCTAAACCAGAGCAGAACCCCCAGTGCAGGATTTTGCTGCTGGAGGGAGTCCCCGTTGTGGGAACAGCTGGGACGAGGCACCGCCGCGGGGGTCACCGGGTCCTTGTCCTCGTTCTGTGACAGATCAGCGACGAGACGGAGCTGGAAGCTCTGTGTGCCGAAATCGCGTCCCAGCACCTGGCGACGGAGAGCCCCGACTGCCCCAACAAACCCTGCTGCAAATTCACCTACCCGAGCCTCACCGGGGAGGAGGTGGAGCTGTGTCCCAGGGGCAGACACATCCCTGTGGGGTAAGGAGCAGCCTTGGGGCAGGACATGGCACAGAACACCTCTGGAATTGCTCTCCCGGCACAGCCTCTCCAGAGGTGCTTTTGGACCCTGTTGGAATGACCTGGGAGAGCTTTGCTTTGTGAGAAGTTGGTGGAATTTGGGATCAGTGTTTGGCTCTGTGAGAGACAGAGCGGAGGAGCAGGGCTGGTCCCGGCTGTGGGGGCTCCCAGGTGTGAGGGATGGGCAGGTGGGAGGAGAGGAGGAAGCGGAGAACACCGGAATTAATTGGGAAGCATCAGAATGTGTATTGCTCCCTCTGGATTATTCCAGAGCAGGATCTCTCCATGAAACCCTTCCGTGTGTAACCCCAGCAGGGCATGGGGGCTCTCCCAGGAGTTCTCCCTCATCCCAGATCTCTGCCCTGCAGGTGGGAGAACAAGGACGTGTACGCGGCCGCCATCCGGAGCCTGCGGATGCGGGAGCTGCAGACGCCGGAGTGCATGACAGCCGTGAGGGCAGGGCTGGGCTCCATCATCCCCCTGCAGCTCCTGACCACGCTCACCCCCCTGGAGATGGAGCTGAGGACCTGTGGCCTTCCCTACATCAACCTGGAATTCCTCAAGGTGCTTTGGTGGGACACAGAGAGGGGAGGTGGGAAGGGAAAATCTCCTGCTTCTGGTGCCAGCACATCCATGGGGAACTCTGGCTGTGCTTGGACACCCCTGTGTCCCCAAGGAGGTTTATTGAGATTTCAGTGGATTCAGGAAGTCATGGGAGGGGCTTGTGCAGAGAGGAGTAAGAGTTTGAACTCGATTGATGAGAAGCGGAGTGGGGAAGGTTCCTGCGGGGCCGGGAGCAGCGGTGGACGCGCGTCGCTGTTCCCGCAGGCGCACACCATGTACCAGGTGGGGCTGATGGAGACCGACCAGCACATCGAGTTCTTCTGGAGTGCCCTGGAGATGTTCACGCAGGAGGAGCTCTGCAAGTTCATCAAGTTCGCCTGCAACCAGGAGAGGATCCCCTTCACCTGCCCCTGCAAGGACGGCGGCCCCGACACCGCCCACGTGCCCCCCTACCCCATGAAAATCGCGCCTCCCGACGGCGCCGCAGGTACGGAACGGCCGCTCCCCGAGGGAACGGAGCTGCTTCAGCCTCCTTTAGCTGGTGTTTAATGCACAACGGCAAAGAGGGACGGGTGGTTATGGGGTAAATGAGAAGAGAATTGGGGTTTAAACCATGTAAAAATAAAATTTCACATAAAACTCAAACTGCATCCAGCGGAAAGTTCCCGGCCCATGGCAGGAGGGTGGAACTGGATGAGCTGTAAGATCCCCTCTAACCCAAACTGTTCTGGGATTCCAGGATGCTTAAAGCTTTGCCCTGCAGAGATGCAGAGAGGCTTTGCTATTTGGCTGAAATGCTTCTAAAATTATTAAACTATTGGAAAATTATTGGCACGAGGCACAGAAATATTCAGGATTTGAAAGACGCACAGCAGGCAGGGGCTGGATTTGGATCCCCTCGGGAAGGGGCGTGGGGGAGGAACAGCTTTGGGGGACCGAGAAGGGAATTGTTGGGTTGTTTTCAGCCCATGCCTGTCCCGCAGGGTCCCCGGACTCGCGGTACATCCGGGTGGAGACGTGCATGTTCATGATCAAGCTCCCGCAGTATTCCTCGCTGGACATCATGCTGGAAAAGCTCCGCTACGCCATCCACTACCGGGAGGACCCGCTGAGCGGCTGAGCAGCAGCAGGGAGAGCCTGGAGGTGACTCCGTGACCCTGCCCGCTGGAACCCCTTCAGTCCCGTCCGGCGCCTCCCGCGGGACGAGCTGGGGCTTCATTTATTTCCCGAACCTTCGTTCCCGTTACAGTAATTCCCGGAAGACTTCCATTTTGTATTCGTAGACTTTGTGGTGGACTGGTTCTTTTGCTGCCTTGTTTGTGGAATATTTGTAGGATAGTTTAGTAAAGACCGGTTTGTGTATAATTTAATTTGGGGAAAAAACCTTTCCACCTGTACATTTCTAATTTTGTAATCCGCAGTGGTCTGCCCCGTGCAAACACCACCGGCATCCCGAGGCTGGGAGCCCTCGCAGGGGAAGGCTCATGGATCACTCTCCCCCGAGAGGTTTTTGAGTACAAAAATGCCAGATTTGGGTGTGGGGAGGGAATCACTGTGTGGGCAGGAGCAGAGCACGGGCAGGATTTGTGGCACTTGCTTGAGGTTTGAAGCAGGAACTTCGCTGCCAAACTGCTTTTCCACCTTTCCACCACTTTCCTTGGAATTTTTTTAAACTCTGACCAAGCACACGGGGGCTGCCACAGGGAATTGGGGGGTTCAGCTCAACACTTTTGGGAAAATTTACAATAGAACAGTGAAAGGGCCGTGATTCTGTTGGGTTCCTGCCCTAGATGTTCTTGAATGTCTGCTTTGCTTAGCAACACAAATAATTTATTGTAATTAAAATATCAGCAGAACAAAACGGCTTCTCTCCAAAGGGTGTAAGATACCACAGTCCATCCCGAAAATCCGGGACTTTATCCCAGTTCCCACCGAGCTCTCAGAACAACCCGGGGGTGCTCAAACGCCTGGAACTCCTTTTTGTACTCAAAAATCTTCGATCCAAGAGCAAATCATCCCAAAATCCGTGAGACCCGGCAGGAGGACGGAGTCACCGCTGGAAGATCGAGCTCCTGTTGTGCGTGGGAAGCCGGGAGCCGACTGCGCAGCGGGAACAGCTCCACGCGTCCCCGGTGTTCCGTGGAATGCCTTGGGTGGCTCAGAGCGGCCCCTCCGCGGCTGCCTCGGCCCTCACCAGGATTTCTGGGACGCTCCAGCGTTGCTGATGCCTCGGATGCCGAGTTCTGAGGAAGAGACCATCCCGGAATCCGTCCGTGCCGTGGGCTCGGTGCTGCCCGTGAGCCCAGAGCCGGCGCGGAGCCGCCCGGGAGGCTCCGGGCGAGGGGACTGAACCTCCAGCTCGGTGTCCGCGGCTCCGGAGCAGCTCCCGGGATCCCAGATGTATTTATTGTACATTTTTGTGAATAGTGGGAACGCTGAGTGCGTGGATGCGGGAGAGGCCGTGTGAGTTCGGGATGGGTGTCCTTGTTCTTCCGTGAGCGAGTGGGAACGGGAATGCGTGCGCAGCAGTCGTAGGTAGCGTCGGCATCTGGAGTCTCCCAACCGCGCGGTTGGGAAGCTGTTACCCTCCCAGTGCATAGAGCCCTTTCCAGGGAGCAGATCCGTGTAGGAAGAATATTTACCCCCGAATCTCGTCCATTTCCTGGTAGAAGCGTTTATGTAGCTCAGAAAACACTCGGAGCAAGCGGGAACACCCGGAGTTTACAAAGACCAAGGGAAAACGAAGCCGAAGGAGCGGCTCGGAGCCGGTTTGTTCCCAACGCCGGCTGAATTCCGTGGCAGAGCCGTGGCCCCGGGCTGGGCTCTCTCCTCGGGCACCGGGGCCATCCCGAGGGCTCCGGAGCTGCCGGCGTTCCCGAGGCTCCGGTTCCAGCTGTGAGTCAGAAACTGCTGCTGCTGCGCGTGTGCTCCTCGGGAAGCGCGTTCGAGCGGAGCACACCTGCACCCGGCCCCGGCGTGTGCTGGAACATTACTTGATCCGTATTTATTACAGTTAATTATTTATGATTACAAATAACGAACTTCTCGTCGCTGCCGTTTGCACCCGGGGGTGCGAACGAGGCTTCTCCTACAGGACAAATGTCGCACCAGTAACCAACTTCCATCGACTTCGGCTTGTTCTGGAGAACAGGATGAGCCCCCCAAGAGGAATTGTGGGGGATTTTTGGCTTTTTTTTTTTTTTTAATTCCATGCTCCTGGGAAGGAAGTGCTGCAGCACCTCGGCTGCGGCTCAAATGGCCTTTTAATTAAAGCTTTTCTAATCATCCTTAATTCCTCGTGCTTTAAATGAACTTGACATTGTCTGTACTAGGCTTGTTTGTCGAAGCAAAGATTGGTTTGTGATGATTATTATTATTTTTTTTAATATATATTCATTCAGAATGTAAAATTATACTAAACAATGGAAAAACTCTGGAGCTGGGTATTAGTTCTAGCTTGGTGTGTGTCCATCTCGGTTCCGTACACGGCATTAACCTGTAAGTGCTCTTGGCCATCGAGTGTGCACCTGCATAAAGGAGATTCTTAACATCCCTGCAGCTGTTCGTGTCCTTCCTTGGGGCTGCAGGGAACGGGATCCGCTCCCGGAGCTGCCTCGGGCAGAGGGGGATGAGGAGGAGAAAGGGAACTGCAGGTTCTGCGTTCAAATCCCCCTTTCATGGGTTCTTTGTGCGCACTTGGAACAAAACGTGAGGGGTTTGTGCCAGAGGAAAGCGCGGCCGCTGCTGAGGTTACTCCCCTGGGATATTCCTCATGCCTGAGGCACAGCACAGGCTCGGGCACCTCAGGAATTATTCAATTGTCACACTACTGATTCCTGACCCATGGCTCCCCATTACCCATCCCAGACCTCAGCTCCCCTTCCCTGATCCTCCCCAGCCCCTCTGCCGGGAATGGGAAGAACGCAGGCTTGGTGTCCCCAGTTTTAAACACCTTTATTCTTTGTCTAAATGAGCACATTTCCTGGGAGCAGCTGTAAAATGTCTTTATTTTAGGAGGACGATCCCTCCGGCCATCGCTGGGCTCCGGCTGCTCCGGGGGATGGAGCTGGCACCTGAGACACGGCCTCAGTAATGACCCTGCCCCAGGGGTGGCTCATTAGCCCTGCCAGTGCCATCTGCTGCACCTCCTTAATTGGGCTGGTGTATCCAGGACCTGCTCCACTTCCCGAAGTCCCAGGGATTCCAGCAGTGACGGAAGCCAGGGCGGGGAGTAACGCTGGGAATGGAGCTGCCGGCGCTCACCAGGTGGGGCCGGGCCGTGCCCTCAGCCAGGGCTGTGGCCCCGTGTCCCCCCTGGGACAGATGGCACCGCACAGCGGGTTGGGACCGCAGCAGATAAACTTTATTCCAAGGAACTGAGAAAGCTTTGAAATTGAAAAAGCAGCACTGAGAAGCCTTGGAGCCCCGACCCCACCGTGGGGCAGGTCCAGAGCACCGACTGCTCCCTGCTGGTGGCACCGGCTGTGCCTGAGCGTTCCCGGGCAGGACACACCCGGAGCTGCGGGTGGCACAAATCCCATCCCGGGGCAGCACAGGGAGCCGGAGGAAAGAGATCTCAAAGCTGGGGCCCAAGGTGAGACGCGATTTGATGCCTTGGGGGTGGCGCTCGAGGAGATCAGAGACATAAAAACCTGAAGTTTGCTCTCACAGATTAAAAATAGAGATTTAGAAAATGGTCACCGCCTAAAAACTGAAACTCAGCGTCGGATTTACTTGCGCTCGGAGCGACGAGTCCGGCAGAGCCTGGGAACGGGGCCGGGCGCTCCCTGTTTCCCACAGGCACCGGCTCACTCCTCCGGGTGTCCGGCCGCTGGGCTCTGGGCTTTTGCCTTGAGGGAGAGAAGAAAGAAGCTGTTCTCAAGTATTCCTTGATAAGGGAGAGCCGTAACAAGCAGCTCTTTGTCCTGGCAGAACCCTCGGGAGCCGCCCCCGCAGCCTCACCTTGGAGCTGCGGCGCCGGAGGCCGCTGCGCCCGTCTGACAGCGCGAGGCTCCTTCCTCCCGCGGCGCTGGAGCTGTGGGACAGGGACAGGGACACCGTCACAGGAGGCAAAGCCACCCAAGCTGGATAAACACAGGACAAGGCAGCAGGGAGCCGGGGAAGGTGGAGGGAGAGGCCCCTGTGCCTCCTCTGACCCTGGCCCAGAGGGTTCAGCAGCAGAACCAGCTCCTGTTCGGAGCCCAGGTGAGAGCAGAGCAGTCCCACGGACAGGTAATGAGGCCTCATCCTGCATTTTATCCCAGTGACCAGGGGTCTGTTCTATTTTGAGGTAAAAACCTGAATCTGCTGTTTGAAACTCAGAAAAGCTCCAGCCAAGTTCAGCTGGGTGACTCTGAAAGCCCCTGGAAACCGTTCCAGCCACGGGCAAGGCCAAGGGAAGCAGATCTGCACCACAGGAGGCAGAATGGACCTGCAGGCAAAGGCGGTACCTTGGCTGGGCTGGAGAAGGTCCGGAGGAGCTGGAAGTGAAGGTTTCTGCCTGGAAGTGCTGGGCAGGTCTCCCTCGTGGCACTGTCCCAGCTGCAGCGTCCCCTCTGTCCCTCGGTGTCCCCTCACCGCCGCTCCCCTTCCCGGGCTTCCCGTGCGCGGCCCGAGCGGCTCCGGCTCTCCCTGGCGGGGACAACGCCGCGCTCCCGGCCTTGGCCACCTCCGTCCTCAGCCTGGTGCCCGGAGCGGGGCACAGCCCCAGCTTCCCAAAGCCTTCCGTGTGCCAGGGAGCGACATCTCCTGCAGGGACAGGACACGGAGCTGAGCGGGAACAGCAGCTTCAGCATCAGGAGCAGCCCCAGCGTCCACCCCTGGGTCTCCAAGGACACAGCTCCAGGGATTTCACCCTCCCCCCCCAAGCCCAGACCGAGGGACAGGAGGATTTCAGAGACAGAGCAGGGTAACAGCAACAGCTCAGTGCCAGCACGGAGCAGCTCAGGCTGTGCTCTGCCCGCACCTTGGTGCCGGATCCGCCGCCGAGCCGGCTCCGGCGATTCCCGTCTGTCCCCGTGGGGCTGAGCCGGCGGCTCCTGGGCTGGAATGTCACCTGTGGGGCTGGCAGGGCGCAGGTCACAGTGGTGCTGCAGCAGAACACACAGCGCTGGTCAAGTGAAGCTCACACAAGTGAAAATTCCTGGGAAAACTGAGGAGCAGCAGCGCTCGGAGACGTTAAGGGCAGTAGGGAATTGTTTCGTGGAATTCCAGAATGGTTTGGGAGGAAAGAGATCTCAAAGCTCATCCAGTTCCATCCCCCTGCCAGGCTGGACGGGGCTTGGAGCACCCTGGGATAGTGCAAGGTGTCCCTGTCCATGGAGGGGATGGGATTCAGCATCCCTCCCAACCCAAACCACTCTGGGATTCCGTGGTAAGCTCTGAAATTTTATCCATTCTCATTCCCAGGAACACTGGTTTCGCTGTCCAGAACAACCAACCCAACTCCAGCTCCACCAGTCTGTTGGGACTGAGAATGTGAAGAGCCATGACACAGAAAACGGGCGAGCTCAGCGTTCTCCAACCTTGTCTGTAACAGCAGCAAATCCCAAGGACTCTTCCCTGGGCACATCCCTACCTGGGCACATCCCTCCCGGGGCTGGAGTCTGTTCCCTACCTCCTCTCCCACCCCTGTGCTCCTGTCCCCCCCAGCTGCCTCACCCAGGGTTCAACTTCATTTTCGGGGTGACTCAAACATTCTGATTGTGCAACTTCAGGCCCTTTTGTTTCCTTTCATCACAAGAGCTTTCAAATTAATCCAGGACTTTTCAGGAGGAGCCTTGGTGTGGCACAACCCTTCAGAGGATCCCAGAGCTTTGTGTGGGAAGCCCTGAGGCAGGGACAGCTCCCTGAACTCCTGAACTGTGCCACAAGAGCCCCTGGGACCCGGCCCATCCTGGAACAAGGGGCGTGACCCAACAGATCCTGTCCAGTACCTGGTGGTGGAAGAGAATCTCCTCTTCCAGCTGGATGCCACAGAATTCACACGGAATCATGATGTCTCCTTCTGCCTGGACAGCTTGGGGCTGGGAAGAAGGGACGGTCCTGTTGGACCGCCCGGCTCGCAGACCAGCGAATTCCCAAGGGTTTGGAGAAGAACTTCTCTTGCTGAACGAGGCAAAGGCACTTGCTGGGTTACACCCTGTCTGTTACACAAACAACACGGAGAAATCACCTTTCCTGACGGGCCAGGTGGGCATTAGAAACCATTTTTCTTGGCAGAGACCCAAACGGCAGAGTTCTCACAAGGTCACCCACACCCTTTCCAGTGACAGCCCCAGAAAAGCCTGCGCTGCAAACCCCAAGACAAAGCAAAGTCCTGAACCTGGTGAAGGATCAGATCCTCGGCGGGGCACAGCTCCTCACAGAACTCACAGGGCAGCATGATCATCTCCGTGTCTGCAAGGGAGGAAGGGTTGTGGCCTTTGTGGAGTCTGGAGCAGCTGGATCCTCGTGCCTTCAAAACCCCTGCGCTCCAGGCTCCCCCACCTCCTCCTTCCCACCACTGTCCCTTCCACAAAACCTTGTCCCACCACACACCAACATCAGACACTCACTGCAGCTTTAACTTCTTCTTCCCTTGCTGCTTTGCTTTAGCTTTAGCAGTCTCAAAAAGACTCATTTTGACCTTTTGAAATACCTAGACAATCTTTAACATTCCCAATCCAAATTTCCCTTTTCCCTCCCCTCTAATTTCAGGATAAACCCCTCCACAACGGTGTCTGTACCTATTTTGCCGTGGTTTGATGTGCTGAAGGGCCCTGCAGAGTCCCAGGAGAAGGTGCTGGACAGGTCTGTTCCACCAAGGTGGGCAGACTGTCCGGGCTCTTTGGTGCAGTTGTATTCCCAGAAATCCCCGGGGATCTCAGCCGCAGCGTTACGCTGAGGATTATTCTCACTCTGCAGGCTGAGGGCCAGCGCATAGTCCAGGTCAGCGGTCCAGTCTTCAGGAAGTTGGGAGTGAAGGATTTCGGGTCTCTCCAGCTCATCCCCTTCAAAAGACAAACGTTGTAAATTTGGGAGAACATCAAACCTGCCACCAGCAGCTCCCTCTGGACACCAGACTCAACCGCAGCGCTTCACAGGGGGACTCTCCTGGAGTTCGGCATCTCAAGGGCACCGGTACCAAACCCAGGAGCATGAAGGAGAAAAATCACGGACCAAATTCCAGTGGGCAAACAACTCCAGGGTCATTTTTAAACCAGGTACTTGGAGCCAAAAATCCAAACAGGAAGCAACTGGGCTTTCACCCCAGGCACCTCAGCACTCCTGGCTTCCCCCTTGTTCCATGGGTAAACATTCCCCCCCGGGGCCTCTGGACCGTTCACTATTCCATATTTTCACAGAAAGGAATCACAAAACCTCACACCTGGGCCAGCTACCAAACGAGCAGCCAGTTCTTCCTCCTTTCTCCACCTTTTCCTCATTTTTGATTTCTTTGTGCTGCTCCTGGGAATGTCCTTAAGGTTCTGTCCTTAGGAGTTCTGACCCTGGAGTTCTGTCCTTAGGGGTTTGTCCTTAAGGGTTCTGTCCCTGGAATTCTGTCCCTGGAGTTCTGTCCTTAGGGCTTCTTGTCCTTGGGGTTCTGCCCTTAAGGGTTTATCCTTGTAGTTCTGTCCCTGCAGTTCTGTCCTTAAGAGTTTGTCCCTTAAGGGTTCTGTCCCTGCAGTTCTGTCCTTAAAGGTTTGTCCTTAGGGGTTCTGTTCCTGGAATTCTGTCCCTAAGGTTCTGTCACTGGAATTCTGTCCTTAGGGATTCTGTCTCTGCAGTTCTGTCCTTAAAAATTTGTCCCTTAAGGGTTCTGTCCCTGGAGTTCTGTCCTTAGGGGTTCTGTCCCTGGAATTCTGTCCCTGGAGTTGTCCCACAGCTGCTCTCAATCTCCCTTTCCCCCCTTGACTTNCCCTAAGGTTCTGTCACTGGAATTCTGTCCTTAGGGATTCTGTCTCTGCAGTTCTGTCCTTAAAAATTTGTCCCTTAAGGGTTCTGTCCCTGGAGTTCTGTCCTTAAGGGTTCTGTCCCTGGAGTTCTGTCCTTAGGGGTTCTGTCCCTGGAATTCTGTCCCTGGAGTTGTCCCACAGCTGCTCTCAATCTCCCTTTCCCCCCTTGACTTCTCCCAATCCCAGCTCAGGTACCTGCTCCGGGCCGGCTCCTCCCGCCTCCGTCCTCCTTCCCGGCTCCCGGCGCTGCCCTGCTCCCCTTGGGCGCCTTCTCCTCTCTCCCGCACACCCGCGGGTGCTCCTTGAGCTCCTTGAGCAGGACGTGGCGGCCGCAGCGGCCGCAGGGCTCCGTCCTGGCCCCGCAGTAGAGCTCGTGCTCCGGGAGCTTGCTGAAGGCCAGCTGGATGTCACAGAACTGGCACAGCACGGGGCGCAGGGGGCACGAGGACGCCTGGGGAGACACAAGGTGTTGATGTCCACTGTACTGCACGGAC
>VYZT01027235.1:0-20797 GCA_013400735.1 Pomatostomus ruficeps
TACCCCGACTGGCACTTTCAGTAAGACAATCAGCAGCATGCACCTGCTGGGCTTCTCATTCTGAGGTTTGGGTGCTGTGGTGCTGTAACAGCTGGGGACGTCTTCAAAAACTGGTGTGACTGTGGCCTCACCTCAATGGTCTAAAGGAAACATCTCCCTGAAAAACTTTGTTGTGTAAACTTCCTGTTTACTGAAATAATGTGAATTAGAGCCATTTGGTGCAAAATGCTCCGGTTGCAAAGAGGAGGACATGCAACAGCAAATGAAGGCATAAGTGCTGCAGAGATTTTATGCTGTCTGTTTGCAAGTAATGAGCTTGGTTCACTCCATATGGTGGTAATTGCTATCAGAATAAGTCACAAAGTGAGCTAATGGCTCTGCTCACACGCAAATCGTGGGAACATATTTTCCAAGTCAGAAAACAACCGATAAGTTGAATCACGCGCCTGGAAGTCGGGAGACCTGGTTCAACTTTCTGCTCCACCTTAGGTTTTTGGAGCTACCACAGCCAAGCATTTAAAATATGGCTTTGCTGCAGACTGCAGTGAAGCATCAAGGTCTGCTAGTTAGTTCTTAATGAACCAGCTTGGAAGCAGTCTGTGGCAGTACTCAGTTAACTTATCCTCAGCTTCATTTCCAGTTCATCCATTAATTTAACTTGTGACAGTTGGATTTCAGGGTGTTTCGTGAAGTTCAGCAGGGATCAAATATAATCCAGCACTCTGATCAATCATATGAAATAAATTTAGCATTAAATGACCTGGTGATCATCCCAAGTTAGATGTTAATTGTCTAACCACAGGGACTCAATTGACTTTGTAAAGTAGGACAGATGGGCTCTGTAGTGCTGAAGATGAAGGACAAAATAACGCAGAGGGCCCCAAGAGGCCGTATTTGGAACATGATTCATCTCACCTAACTTTTGAGATCCCCAGCCCTAATTACCTTTAGAGTTGGTGGAGACTTTAATGCCTTTTGGAGAGTGATTCATCTACATTATTTGAGGCATCACCTCGATGAAGTGAAGTGTTTGGTACAAAGGCATGTGGATGAATCCAGAAGCAGTTCCCTGTGTTGGGTTGGGCAAACTCAACTTCGGGGTGTTTTCAGGAAGTGACCCTGTTTATTTAAAGGTTGATGCCATGTATCTGTACTGCAGCTTGCAGGTAAGAGAAGAAACACTCTTGCCTAACTCCAGCTTTCCTTCCTGCCGCATCTCTGTCGTACTCTGGGGATAATACCTTCAGGATCCTGTAGAAAGACGAGGAGGAAGTCAAACCTCTCATCAGGCCAATAGGTGTGTCTGGAAACAGGACAGAAGTTTTGGAACCCTTCTTGAGGACATTAATATGCATGAGGGTATGTTAACAGGAAACCTTCCAGTGCCTTAGACGAGAGAGCTGAACTTTAGTTCAGTGAAACAGCTGAGTTCAGAAGTGCCAGATATGAAAAAAACCTTACCAAAATCTGCAGTTTTGTTAATAAGGATTTGGTCACATGAAGCCTGTGAGACGTCATGTTGCTAAACACAGAAAAATCGATTGCAAAATTTAGTAGTATTGGAAGGCAGGAGGTGTTTTGATGCCTGATGGTTTTTTCTTTTCTTTTTATAGCCTTTTTGTACATTTTTATACCCTTTCCCTTTCCTTGTACCCTTCACAAACACTCCTTGTACCTCAGCCCTACATGTGGATAACCCTTGGAGGCTGATATTGAGCTCAGGTTGGGGGTTCTCTGAGGGGAGAAGAAAAAACATCCCGACTGTCTCCAAACCAGAGGCTCCAACCTTGGATGGAGCCTCCTCTATGGAACATGTTTTTTAAACTCGGCTGTAGTCTCACTTGTGGGGGTAATTAGAATGGGGGACACTGACCTCATTTGTTAAGTTTCTTTTTGAGGGATTTTAGGTAGATCTGCTCATTTGTGAGGTCCATCAAATTGTATCCGCGTTGTACCCGGGGGGTGCTGCTCGGCTGTTCCCACCTGTGACGAGTTGTGCACCTGGGATCCCATTAAAACCAAGGGAATGCCCTTTGCCCTGCACTGCTGGGGCTGCCTCTGATTTTTACCAGCCCTTAAGGCATCAGTTTCGCCTGAGCTTTGTGATCAGTGCGCTTGGATTTATGAACAGCAATGTTTCAGCCGGGGAGGGATGAAGTGTGGGGAAGACTCCACGAGAGGGAGATGTTGGGAGCAGGAAAGCTGCCGGGTTTCCCAGCCTTACACAGCAGGTTACTTTGGAAAGGCACTCCACATAAGATTGTTAAACTTTCAGGGAGCTCACAGCATCTTCAAAATGAAGTTTATTCTGGGAGGGAATTCATCTGTAAAGCTAGAAATCGCTTTAGGAAATAAAAACCCAACAAAACACACCACAAGCAAAAACCTGTGTGAAGCCTATTAAAAAAGTTGTGTGTATTAAAAATGAAATCTTCGCCAGACACCACAACACCTGTCGTTTTAAGGTCAGATGTTTTAATTTATGCTTCTTTTATATGTATTTCAAGGGGTAAAATGCATTATATTATATAGATACAATGGTATTTTACTGCTGAATATGAACAGAGGACTGTACAAGGGGACAGACCTGCTTAGAGAGATCACTGTTCTCCAATTCTTTTGGTTTTGGTATGTATTTCTCAGGACTGGAAAAACTTTGGCTATTTCCTAGAGTTCAGCAGTAATTAAATGCATATCTGAACTCCTAGCCAGTCTTAAAAAATGAATGTAGCAGTAAATGGTTCAAGTCGTGTCAGATATATAGGGCTGAATGTGGATATTAATTATATAACCAGGAGGACTCAATTTACTTTGTAAAGCAATTAAAAGAAGACAGAAACTTACAGTCTGTTTCTGGAAAAGAGTAATGCCTGTTTAAAAATAACTTCCTACCCAGAATAGTCTGCCTGTCGCATATAATATTAATTGGGGGGGGAGGGGGAGGAACCCAAACCAACACAACAGAAGACTTTAGCATTTACCATACTGCTTCTTTATGGAAATATCAAGCCCAAGTTTTAAAACAATAGAAGTTGACAGTGAGGTGGCCAGGTGCACTTTTAGGCATGTAAACAAAGGCTCTGCTTTTCAAACTGGCTGAAGAGCACATCAAAATTTAGCTTCCCCATGTTTTCATTCCCCACAGGCGCATAAAGACATGAAGGATATGAAGAGGTCTGTGCTCCTATGGACAGGAGGTAGAGGGTTCTTTTTTTTTTTTAACATATAGTTTAATACTGCTTCAGATTATTTTAGTAGTCTGGTTGACTCTCTTTTTTTGTGGGTTTTTTTTTTTTGCTTGTTTGGGGGGTTTTTGGGTTTTTTGTTTTGTTTTGTTTTGTGGGTTTTTTTGTTTTCGTTTTCCTTTTCCTTTTCCTTTTTCTTTTCCTTTTTCTTTTTCTTTTTCTTTTTCTTTTTTAAATGCATTCCTTGTTTCAGAGTGGATAGGCAAGGATTCCTTTCCAGCATATGAATCAGAACTGGAGTTTATTCCTCTATCCATAAGCAATGTATGAAACTTCATTAACCCAAAGCACCTGTTCCAACATGCATCCTAATGGAAAATAAACATATTCTTGGATGCTTCTGCTTTGAGTGGTTTTCATATTCTTCTTCTTTTTAGTGTATTCTCTGAAAACACCACTGAGTGATTTGGGTCTGACTGTTGGTGAAAACATCACAACTGTTCAGGCCAATGGCCACAGCATCCATCTCTCTCTGCCTCAGAGGTACACAGAATGCCAGGATCAGACGCCTTCAAATATCACCTTCAAAGTAGTGTGGTCAGATAGAAAGGAAAGCAGCAACACTCCCCACATGACTCAGTGTTCTCCTGACCATCACTTCAGAAATCAGCTTTAGCAGAAATCAGCTTCTGGTCTAAAAATACTTGTTGTAGTTACTTTTTTCTTCAGAGTACAGCAAGTCTGATTAGTCTACTCAATACCACACTTAATTATTCCTTTTTTCCAGCAGTATCATGTTCTGAGTTTTCCTGTGATCTTTTCCCCCCTGCCCTGTTGGGAACATGACTGTAGTGGGATTTTCTAAAAGAGTTTAATGCATACAGACATGACAGCAGGAAAAGGAGCTGAGGTGATGTTAGTCTAAATTGTTTATTTCGAAACTATGGTGAGAAAGAGCTTCAAAAACCCCTGAAAGTGCTCTGAGAGACAGCATTTTGGAACCAGGGGCTATTACCTTTTATACTTCAGTGGAATCTCTTTGCCTTTGTGTCACTGTTTCTAAAGTAAAAATGAGTTGAAGACGCGGAGAAAGAACATAAATTCTGAGTGCCTTTCTTAGGCAAAATTTTACTGAAACTGGAAGGTTCACATAAGCAAGGACTTCCAGGCACGACAGCAAGAAACTTTTAATTCTTGGACAGCAATTTCAAAATCTTCTGGTGAGAAAGGAAGGGGTTGTATGCTGAAGCAATACAAATAGCTCCATTTCCACACTCTTCAATGAGTTTAATAAGCTCTAGGTGATGTCACTGTCAAGGCCGAGCACCAGGCATCATTTACATCATTCACTGTGTTATATAAGCAGGGCTCTTGCTAATTTCTTGTTTGCAGGGTGGCTGTGCCAGTTGACATATTAACTTTCCTGTTAGAACTCCAAGAACATTTAGCAAAACATATATATGTATGTCTCTGTCCCAATCCTTGAAGTATTTTTAAAGGCCTTCATTTTTAAAAGAGACTAAAAAAATACGTTTAGAATGGGAGAATGCACGTCTGCTTTAAAATTCTGCATGCTTGCACACCTGCACTTTGCAGCAATAACAAGTGAAACCAGTGAAATCCCGATGCTGAGAACATCAAATTGTGTCTGTGCTGGGTGCTTTAGTGTGCTTAAGTCTAAATAATCCTGTTTCTAACTCATCCAGCTGGTTTTCAGGTGAGCACAGCCCAGGACAGGGCCCAAATGACAGCCACTCTCTGTTCCACACAGACAAAAAGGCTGTGGAGTACACTACAGGTTCCATCTATCTGAAAGACCACATTCCCAGTAATATGAACAAAACTAATTGGCCTCTCTGTAGCTGTTCTGACTAATTTTTAAAGGATAAAACATTTTTTTAAAAAGCTCTCTTCGCTCCATAAAGGTTACATGAGGCCTTTTTCATTGTGCTCGGGAAACACAGACAAAGGTTCTCTTTAGAGCAAGTGGCTGATTCCCAGATTTACCTTCTCCAGTTTGAATTTCAGATCTGCATGGTGCTTCACTTTCATCATAGTCAAAACAAAAGCCTGTAGCTTTATAACAAGAGTAAAGGAAAACCAAAAANTGCATTAATACATCCATCTTATATCCAGTTTATTTAATACCAGAGCAGTAAATACAAACAGGAGTTCTGGAACCCGGCGATGCTAGAGCAGGATACAGCTGCAACAGCCTGGCAGCCGTTCTGGAATCCTGTGTGTGTGCTGGGAAGCTGAAGGGTGAACATGAGCACTCTGCAGGTTCAGTCCCATAGATATTGACCACAGAATTAAAATGAAATGCTCCTAATATGGCAGAGCAGCATCTGCAGAAAACAAAGCAACTCTGTGCCTGCCAACTGAGAACCGTGTTCCAATATTTGTAGTCTTGTAACAAGTGAAATAAACAGTAACTTTTGCTTTAAAAAAGATTGTGATCTTTGGTCTACACAATAAAATGTGCTTTAGTACTATTTTACAACTGTACTGTTAAGATTATATGTAACTTTTTCATGTTGTCTTATGGGTGAACACTCGAAAACTGAAAGTAACCTTTCTAGTTTCAATGCAGGTAAAATCTCAGAACAGAGGTAGGCTTCAACTCAGTATCCTGCAAAGACTGAACCCCAGCTGTCCCCTGAAATGGGCAGGAGGCAGCAATTCATCTTCAGACCACTTCTCTTGCCTTTCATAATCTCTGCATGAGCACAGCACTCTCAAACATGCTGGGCTGAGCCCTTATTTAGTTGTCTACAGTAAGAGCTCTGAATGCCAAGTAACAACATATTTAGAGCTACCTGATGTTTAATATCCACATTTGAACAACGTAGCTAACATCACTTGGTGCTCTCTCCAGTGGCCTTGCAATACCACAGCAATGACTCGCTGTGAGGACATTGGCTATGTGGAAAAACACTCTCTGTGAGCACAGGCCTTACCAGCAGGCTGACCTTTTTAAATCCAGGCAGATATCCTAAAAGACTTGTGCTCCTTACCAGTACATGTGCTTTCCAAGCTTCTGCTGCCACCTCAGCTTGAACATTCATGTCCCCCTTACAGGTAATGGAACTTTTGTTAAAGCTTGCAAAAACCATTCTGTGAAAGGGAGCAACCCAGGCCTTATGCTGGCTCTTGCTGTAAAATTATTTCCCTCAACAACAACCTTGACAAAACAGTCCAGTGCTCACTGACTAACATTTCACTAACATTTCAGTTCCCACCCTCCTCAACCCTCTCTACTTTCTTTCATCACTCATGGGAAAAAAGAAAAAAGATACTGAAACAGGAGACAATACTGCTTTATGTACCTGCTTCCCTACTTCTGGTGCCTCTGCAAGGCAGCTTCGCAGGTAAATACCTTTTGTAGATTTGGTGACTAAGCATTTAATTCATGTGAATTTCAGCAAGTGTAAGGCACACAAGGATCTGAGTTAAATACAAATACATTATCACATGAAGCCGCAGTATTTTGTTTCTCTTTAGTGCAAATGTTTTTGCACACAAACAAAACCTACTCAGAATTCTCAAGTAAGATTTTGATCAGCAAGACTGAGTTTACTGGAAATTATGTGGCACTTAGGGACACGGTTTAGTGGTGGACTTGGTTAATGTTTTGATTGGAAGATCTTAAGGGTCTTTTCCAATATAAGTGATTCTGTGAAATAACTGTTTATATTTCAGCTGCACCTAGAAGCTCTATCCAGGACCGTGTTGGTGTTGAATAAATACAGACTAAACCTCTCCTCTGGACCTTACAGTTTCAGTGGCACAGCCCTACAGTAAATCTGTAGCAGAGGTTGAAATAGAAGGTCAGGTCTCCTAAGTCTAGACCCTCCCCTTCACCCTACTATCTCCCACCTTTGGTTTCTACTCTCTTACTCCTCCAGATATTGACCTTTGGAGGAAATACACTGAATCCCAAGAGCTGCCTCTGCTCCATTATTTCAGCTTGGTCCAACTTCAAGACTACCCATCTCTTACACAGATTTCCTTCTCTTTCCAAACATGTTGTTGATTAACTTGGCCATTGACTTGGATCCACTGGGTCTTCTCTTTTCCTTCACTTTGAAATTGGAGGTGGCACCCCTCAGGACCTTGGTGAACATTGCCACAACTTCCTGATAATGTTCTGCTGCAGACAGTTCACAGAACTGGCACTTATTGTCTATTGCCAGCTTCTGTCCTTCATCCCAGCCAACTTCCCTCATGTGGCATAAATCCTGTTTATTGCCAACCAAAAATATCGATGACTCGACCATCCTGAAATGAAAAAGGTTTCAGTTAGAGAAAAGATATGTACATTACTGTGTCATATGCTGTGCTATATTCAGTGGGCATGAAAAGTGTGTATGCTCAGCATAGCAGGCATTGCAGAAAAAACCCCACACAAACAAACCCAAATGAACTAATCAGCTCCCTCACCTTGCCAAGTAGAAGTCTAGTTTTCCATTTGGCAAAGGATTTTCCAGACAAGCTATTCTCTACCAGTAGATTTTCATTTTGTTTTCTCTACTCAAAGAATGGACGTATTTTTTAATCCACTGCTGTTTTCATTCTCTGTGCTGCTGAGTATATTGTCAGCACCTGGACCTCAAGAAGAAGCAACCTGATCATTATCTCCATTTGTAGGTAACAGAGCAGAGTCCAGGAGATACATCAGTGTCAGTGGCGTAACTCAGAAGGAAATCTAATTCCAAGCTTCTGCTAAAATTTTCCCTTTCAGAGATTAACCCTAATTAAGAAAGCTCACCAGTAAAACAGACATAAAAGTGGGGTTTTTACTCCACTTCTGAGATAAGTAAAGGATTTTACTCTTTTATTTAGAAAGCACCTCAGCTGGCTGATGCAGGAATACACACCACCATCCACACTCACACCTGCACTTCTGCTGATTCTTTGGAAAATACTTTCTTTCTTACCATGTGGTCACCTGCGTGCCCAGATGATGCTGGGATCACTGCTAAAGGCAGTTCAGGAGTTATTTGTGGTATTACTTTCCTTTACTGTGGGAAATGCTTTCTTCAATCCCCATCCTGGTGCATCCCCATTGGTAATTGAGTAGGAGAGTAAAAGCACAGGCTGACCATGACCGTGTCAATCACAGCAGAAAGATTTATGGCAATCATTTAAATATTAGCTCTGTGATAAGTAAGAACAAAAAACCTGATGTACCTGGGTTTGGATGCAGTAAAATAGACTGTCATTTTCCACACATTTTACCTTCAAGTACCTTGGTGCTGGCATTGTGTGATGCCACTTTGATGCTGCTGGATTTTAATTGCTACTAGGATGCCTGCAAGCTCACAGGAATGTTCTCAGCTTTTCTCTATGTTTGCTGAGAGGAAAAAAGAATAATGCCACTTACTTTTTACAAACTCCTAAGTGTGACTCTCGGATCCTGTACAGCAATGCTTTTGCAAATGCAAAGGATGCTCTGTCGCTGATGTCGTAAACGATGATGAATCCATCAGCCCAGTGGAGCTCATCTGTGAGGGACAGCTTCCCCTGCTGTGGCTGGAAGGAGAAAAAGAATGTTACCCTTGTCACTTCAGAGCGTTTTCTTTGTCACTGGGAAGGTGAGAACATTGTAACTCCCATTGCAAAGATATTTATAGGTCTAGGCACTGGCATTGAATTCAGGTGAGTACTGCTCCAAAAGCCTAATAAATAACCATCACTAAAGGTGGCAGTTTGGATCACTGACAAGCTCGTTATGAAACATTTACACTTTGTTTAAGCAGTGACATTCCATAACCTGTACACCCATTGCTTATGCTGAATATTCTACAGGATTACATGAGAATGAAACATACAGGAGCCATCAAGATTTGTGTGTTTTCTGGTTATAGCTGTGGTTTGCATGGTCCTAATATTCTGACTACAGTAAACCTTGTGATTTTCTTCATTTGTTTTGTTTCCTCTTTGAATTGTTCAAGTTTCAAATACTAATTACCCATACGTTAAATTTCTGAGGAGCTAGAAAAAAAATCTTCTTTCAATCTGCAGTTGAGTTTAATAGAACTAGTTACAAAAGTCACTCAAGTGATAACAAAGTCAACTAACCCTTGACTCCCTTCACACCAAGAAACCGTCACACTTCTGATTTCCAGAAAACAGCAGCTGTAAACCATCCCATTAAGCAAAGGAATGTAATTTCAAAACTATTTAAAATTACCTTAGCTCTGCACATGATTTGGCAGCATCTAGCAAGACCATGTGACTTAGAGAAAATACTGGAAGCTGATCAGGAAAAAAAAAAATTACTTCAGCTCTGTGGAAAAGCTATTTTGAATGGTAAACTGAGGACTGTCTGAGTTGGTCCCTTACTGGTTTAGCACTTTGCTACTTGTAATTTATAATCTCCACTGCCCTCCCAGCCTGGCTGCCTTGATTAGCTCAGCATCAGGGCAGCACTGCAGCACCATAAACACCTGGCCTGGAAAGGCCATCATTTACCACGAGGGATGGTCACTGAATGCTGGCAATGAAAGGGGATGCACGAGAAAGAAAAATTGAAACAAGTTCCCAGAGCTGTTTAAAGACTTCAGGATTCTTAATGGAGGATTTTTAATGCTTTGGGGGTCTGTGCAGCAGGTTTAGGGGCAGGAAAGGTGACTTGTGTGTGTGCGTGCATGTGTGTGACAGCTGTTTCCCATGTGAATGAGGGGACAGTGAGCTTTGCAGAACAGGATCCAGCTACTAAGGGGAAGTATCTGGGAGCAGGGAGATTTTGGGGAGCAGGGAGATTTTGGGGAGCAGAAACAAAAATGACGACTCTTTCTTCCCCATTCTGGTCTCTTCTTGGGACTGCTTTTCTTCTCCAGCTCCTATGAGATACAGGACATCTCTGAGACAGAAAGCAACACCACCTCTACCTGCGCCAGTGCAGGAACTAAGAGGTTGGGAAGAAAGCAGCAAACAATTCAAGTCAGGCCTTTTTCCCAAGGAAAAGCTGGTACAAGACAACTCAGAGACCGCCAGCACAAACATGTGCCCATACTGCAGCAACCAAAGTCTCTCTCTTCATAATTTAGGCCTGATCTGTTTAACCCTCTCCAGCTGCCACTCCCAATGTGGCAATATCTTAATAAAGAGTTTCCCCCATGCTCCAGGATTTCACAAGACAGCAAGTGGAGGCTCAGGCAAGCTGAGGAAAGGGCTCTCAGGCAGCTGGAAGCAAGCCCATGGTGATGCCCGAAGAAGGCTACCTGGGACAGACGCTAGACAGAGTAAAAGAATGAAGCAGATATTTATTGAAAGGCCTTTACAGGACACATCCTGAGAGCACAAGAGTCTGGCCAAGACTATGCCTAAGATGGACGGCTGGTCACGAGTTTTCTACACTTTTATAAGTTTTGATCAATTTCCATATCAGGGTTAATTCTCCAATTACAATTTCAGGTGATGATGTAATTTATCCCAAATCTGTCCCCCCTTTTAGAGGCTCAGTTTCCATATTTGGGGGCCTGGAACAACGAGGTGTCCTTGAGTCCAGGCCTGGAGAGGATTTGTTGTGTCTGACCAGGATGGGAGAACAGGAGGTCACAGCCCACATGGAGTTTTAGAATTATACACTAAAGACTTTATTTCAGAGTGGTTTACTGTGATTAAATTTTAATTTTCAATGTGTACAAGCTGCAAGTATGGCTTTCCTTGAAAAAGGAAATTTCTGTGAATGCAATCCTTACTTCCAGGCCAGTCTACTTTGACCATTTCTGCAGCCATTTAATAAACTGTTTGCTTTATAAGCTAAATTTCATTCATTTAGGGTACTTGAGAAAACTGCATGTAATCCAATAACTTATCTCTGGATTTACCTATGTAAAGCAAAAGTGGTAAGTTATTTCTCTTAGTATTATTCCAAAATGCAGAAGAATTTACAGAAAATTTCAGCAATGAAGGGTTTCTTTGATGAAATGGGAAAGTACTCAGCAGTTCTGAGCCCCAGCAACCATAAAATTTCAGTCTTTAAAAACCCCAAAAGAGCAGGCACAAATACCAACAACCAAAAGACTGTAACCCCTTGACCCTTTTTACCATATATACAGGTAAAGAAGAATAGCTTTTCTTTACCCTCCTCCTGCGAAATTCTTACCTGTGAACATGGGTCGTAAATTTCCAGGTGTATCTGCCTCCCATCCAGGCACAGGTGTTTAGTGTAGATGCATTCTAAAAGACAGAAATTATCCAAAGAAAATCTGTGTTACTGATTGGGGATGACAGTGAAAAGAAAAGGCAGCAACAGTGAAATTCGATAATGCTGAGGATTCCTTGAGTACTGGTTCTTGGATTGGTTTTCAAGAGGTTTAGAATTTTTTGTCTCTGATCTGTTTGGGTTTTTTTGCAGGTGAGGAGGGTTGTTAGGGAGGGTTTGCTTGTTTGTTTTGTGGTTTTGTTGTTGTTGGTTTTGTTTTGTTGTTGACTGGTTGTTTGCCTTTTTTTTTAACATACACTGGAAACAAACCTATTTCATTTTGCACCAAGCAACCCCTTAGACAGACCCAACACCATTTCACTGTGGTGTTCCCATCAAAGTCTTGGTGAATGAGTAATTTCAGACCCTGCTTTTCCTCTTCCAAAATGGAGGTGAGGGGAATGCAGAGCCCTCACAATCAGCTAAATGTTGATGATCACTTATCTTGATATCAGGGCTCAAGATTACAAAAGTAATCAGCCAGACTCTGTGCAGTTCTGATTCTGCACAAAAGTCATTATTCAGCAATAATGTTTATTTACCATGGCAGCTGGTGCTTTAAGAGTTCTCATACCAGGCAGCATTAGACCAAGAGTACTTACAGGATCCCGTTCCTAGGATCGAGTCCAAAAATATTTCTGTAGTGTCAGTTCTCAGATTTAGGACTCTCCACCAGCACTGGCAATGCTGGGACCTCTACTGCAGACACAGCTTCAGTATTATTTTAAGTAGCAGGATGTTCTGAGCAAGTGTAACCAGTTTGTGGTTGCCAACAGGCTTTCTACACTCTAATTTGTCATTTTCTGAACTAGAGACAGGAATTGGTGTTGACACCACAGAAAACACACTTAAAACTGTGTAATGAGGGATAGCTCTATGACCTCTGGAACTCAGCACCTTCAGCATTCTTCATGCTCATCTGAAGAGTCCATCTGATGATAAACTGTAAGTCCCAAGCATCTCAGGATATAAAATCTACAGCCCCTTGTTTGTTTCCTATGATTATTTTGACTACACTAACAGTGGCCTGATCTTTATTTTACCACCCCTATTCCCACTTTCCTCATCTCTAGAAACAGCGCTAAACTTGTCCTCCAACATGCATTTGTTAACAAATGAAAAAGTTCCAGGGGTTTGACACACCTTTTCCAGGACTTGCAGTCCTGGAGGCTCAGAACCAGGGAAAACTAGTTTGGGTTGTAGGTGGCTTGGAACACACATGGAGCACAGAGAGCACTACATGATTTCCATGTGACAGTTCAGACCTAGAGCAGTGCAGCTGGGACACAAACAGTCTGCTCAGCCTGTGTTTGTATAATAACAAGTACTGCTAGAGCATATATGTACAATCATATCTCTTCCTTCAGGGTCAGTTAATTTGGGTATATTCAGTACAATTCAGCTTAGTACTTCTTTTTTTTTTGTTATTTAGGGATCACTGGAAGCTACTCTGGTCCCTGTGAGGAAAAGAAAAGTGTGGAGAGAGTCGTTCACTTTAACAGGGAGAGTGAGGTGGACGGCAATCTCTGTGCCTCGTTAAGTTTTGGGAGTATGCCACATCAGCTGGGGTGGCAGCACACTTCCAAAGTTATTATAGCATTTCCACCCGGGATGTGAAAATCTAAGTCCTGCTTTGCCACCTTCCAAGACCATAGAAGTGTCTAAAGGATCAGCGTATTCTGGCATAATTGTGCCATTTTATCCCGTGACCAGCGAGGTTTTCCCCAAAGCCATCAGCCCAGCGCATTCCTGCCTCACTGGGGGCCTCGCCTTACGCTGTGGTTAACCACCCGTGCCAGACAAACAATGTCTCCCGTCCCTCCTGGAGCCGAGGAGAGGATATTCAGTAGAACAGATGTTGGTTTGTTTTGTCTGGTTTTTTTTTTTTCCTAGTCGATTCCTTTACTCTCTCCATCTCCTCTCCGATCGAGCTGACCATAACCACCCTCGCTCCGCACTCGCATCCCGTTTCCCTTCCCGTCTCCAGCCGCTCCCCAGCCGCTTTGCCAGGACCGCCTCGCCCGCGCCTCGCCCGGGGCTCTGCGCTTCGGGGCCATCTCTGCCCCAACACCCGGCTCGCCTTTTCCCTTCGCTAGGGCTCACACTCAGCCAGGACTTCTCGCCGGTAACCGAGCGGAAACTCAAATCGTCCCGAAAAGTTCTGCGGCACGGCGGTTTCACCCCGTTCCCCCATCAAATAAGTGGTTGAGGCGTCGCAACTTGCGCTCTCCGGGGAGCTCCGTCTCTCCATCCCTCCATCCCTCCATGCCTCCACCCCTCCATCCCTCTCTCCCCGCGGCGCTCACCGGAGTTGGACGCGTACTCCCCGATGAAGCGCCGGGTCAGGAACCGCACGGCCAGCGCTGCGGGAGGGAAGCAAAGCCAGGTTTAGCGGGGCCGCGCCTCCCCCGGCACCGAACCCGGGGCACTCCCCGCCTGTCCCCCTTACCCGACTTGCCGGCCCCGCTGCCGCCCAGCACGGCCACCTTCACCTCGGCCATGCCGCCACCACCACCGCGCCGCCCCCGCCGCCTCCGAGCCTTTAAAGCGCCCCCGGCGACACCGCCCCGCATCCGCATCCCGCATCCGCATCCCGCCTCCTCCGGCTCCCCGCCGGGGGACGTGCGCTCACCGCCGCGGGGCCCGGCCTTCGCAGCCTCTGAGAGGCGCCTTCCGCCTCATCCTCCTCACCCTCCTCACCCTCGTCACCCTCCTCATCCTCCTCATCCTCCTCACTCTCCTCACCCTCCTCATCCTCCTCCCCCCAAGTGCCCCGTGTCGTCCCTCGCCCCCTCCTCCCCTCGGTGCGTTCGGGAACGAGGGGGAAAAGAAAAAAAAAAAAAAAAAAAAAATAAAAAGGAAGAGTTAAAGGGAAAAAAAAAACCCGAAGGGAGTGTATGTGCGTGTTTGGTTTTCTTCTAAGTTTGTTTTGCAGGCTTGTCGTTATTTTATACGAGGGATATGAAAGTGAAGAAACTAAAGTGGTTTTTTTAAAAGTGCTTCTGGTAACTCGCTATTAAAAAAAAAAAAAATGTGGTTGGCACTTGTCTGGTGTTCTCCACCCCAGGTTTCAAAACTCTCAACATTCACTAAAGCTCTAATCTTGCAAAAAACTTCAGTGGGCTTGCCTTTTAATGCCTGAGAATATTTTTATTGAATTCAAATTTGAAGTTATGTGGTGCATGGTGTTCAGCTGAGGCTTGCAAAACACCCGTGAAAAGAGAAAATGTGAAATAGCAAAATACTACAGATGTGGAAATTGAGGTAGGAAGGGCTAACCCTACAAAAAGCCACCCTGTGTCTGCTGTGCATCTTTGTTTTGGGATTCCTAAACCGTTCTCTAATGTCTCTTTGTTTCTGAAAGTGCACAAAATACATCTGTGCAAAGGTTTAGTCAGTCCACTGCTAAATAAGAGATTGCTTTAACATTCAAGTTACACTTGTATCCTTGTTCCGCTCATGTTTATTTTATTCGGTTTATATAACTTTAGTATATCTATTGTGATATTTTTACTCTCTTCTGATGGAACTGTTGTGTATCATATAAATCATTCAATAAAGCACTGCTGCAGTGCTAGGGGGTGTTACAGGTACCAGAGATTTATATGAGCTCAAGAAAACAGGCAGGTGAGGTATTTGAACTTATGTTTGTTACAGCTGATGGAAACACTGCAGGAAAATGGGTTTAAAAATAAACAGGCAGATGCAACCTGGCTTCAAAGTCCCTGCTTAAAAGTTGCCAATGGCTGGAGGTGGGATCAGATCCATTTATTTTGCTTTATGGAGGTTTTTTCACAGAAACATGGAATGGCCTGCCTGGAAGGGGCCTTAGAGACCATCCAGTTCCACCCCCCTTGCTTTGGGCAAGGACAGCCTCCACTATCGCAGGCTGCTGAGAGCCACATCCAACCTGGCCTTGAACTGATGCCTTGGAGAGGCTCCCTAGAACAGAGGCCAGACAACATTAAGAGAATAAAATGGGGATTTATTGAAGGGCCTTCAATAGGGACACCTCAGATAGGCAAAAGCCCTCTCTGGGAGAGGCCACACCCAAGATGGATGATCAGTCACAAGTTTTCTACATTTTTATAAGTGTTGATCAATTTATATATCAGGGTTAATTCTCCAATTACAGTTTCAGGTAAAGAAGTAATTTACTCCAAGTTCCCCACCTCCTTCCCCCCATTGTTTACATCTCTTGGGGCCTGAAGGTAGTGAGGCGTCCTTGAGTTTCAGGCTAGAGAGGAATCATTTTGTCTGACTAAAATGGGAGAACAGGAGCTCACAGCCCATATGGAGTTTCAGAGTTACACACTAAAGGAGTACAGGGTCTGAAAAATATAAAATTTTATAAACTTTAAGGCATCAGAACACTTCCAGGGATGGCGCAGCCAAAACTTCTCTGGGTAACCTGTGCCTGTGTCTCACCACCCTCACAGTAAAGAATTTTTTCTTAATATCTGTTCTAACCCTGCTATCCTTCAGTCTGAAACCGTTTCTCCTTGTCCTGTTCTGCTGTTGCTTGCTCACAGCACAAAAGTTACTAAAGTGTCTAAAAGAACTTTAGTCTGAGTTTTTTGGCTATTTTGACATCTACTTTTGAAATAGAAAGATGTTGAGCTCTCTAGGCTTGAGTCAGTATCAGTGTAACTGGCACAACTTGATATTTTAGTATTTCATATACACTGCAACCCCTGCAACAGGACAGAGAGACTGAACTATACAGGAAGCTCAGCATCAATATTGAGGCTATGGCAGCTTGCTAAAAACCAAATGCTGTGGTACTAAATGTTGTACTTGGGATGTGAATTGTCCAAACTCTTTATTTTATACCCTCTGCAAAGGGAGGAACAGAATCCAGGTCTCCTGTTCCCTTTATTTGAACTTAACTACATAAACACATCCCTCGCTTAAACAGCAGCTATGATGACCAAATTAGGGTGTTGTACATGTTAAAGAATGTACTGTCTGGGACTTTTATTTCTTTTAGTAAAACAAAAAAAAAAAAGAGTTAATAAGACTGAGATGATTTGTTGTGTGTTTAGTATGCATATAACTTAAAGCATTAAAGAAATTAAGTTTAATTGAAGATTAAACAATGTGATCATTTCTTTTGTGAAAGACTATTTTTTCCAGCCTTTCCCAGAACTAAGTGGAATTGAGAAAATTTATAATGGAAGGAAGTCTTGAAACGAACACTTTTCTGTTAATTTTCTACTATTACCGCTGCATTTTCATTTTACAAGGGTATACACAGAGATATTTTTTAATTTCTTCACACATGTAGGACAAATCCCAAATTTCTTCTACATCAACACCCACACAAAATATCACAGCAAAAGTTGCTCACCCACCTAAGCAACACCATTTTTGCCATTTCAAGTTGCAAGGAACACTTTTGGTGGTCACCTTATTGAAAAGTTTGATTAACATGATTAACTTTTGATTAACATGAGGCTTGAGGGAAAGTAGTACTTGCTAGAGGAAATGCTGTGAGGTGACCATACATTTTTATTAATTATTTGCCTAGACTTGGCCTTTTATATAAAAGTTTGTGGTAGATGTAGTAGTAATGCCTCTTTAAATTGCCTTAACTGCTAGCTTTTTTTTAGTGTTGACTGCCCTTACCTGCAACTTGTACAATTGTCACTTTCTGTTCCTTCTATTACCAAATCTGCCTGTTCTGGATGTTCTGGAATGGTTTCACCTTCGTTACCCATAGGTGTAAATGTCTGTATAAGGATAGAGATGCACAGAAAACAGCTCATTTCTCTGGTGAGCAGAAGATTACCTGTGAGTTTCAAGTCTGGTGGTCAAAAATGAGTTAAATCTGTGCTGCTCAAGTGTCAAGCGGGCAAACTTTGTTTACATGTGGAAAGCTCTGCTGTGAAAACAGTAGGCTTCTAATAGACATAATGAAAATAAATGATTAAACAAATAAATTACTTTTTTCAGCGAGGATTGATTTTGAATTGTTTAGGCTGTAAGTGTTCAGAATTCTGCTGGCGACCGCTCAAACGCAGTCACCTTACATCTCATCCCCAGATTTGTAGGTTGGGATGTCAGTGGCTTGATGCCAAGACCTCTGAGAGTCAGAGCTGCTTGTGGAGAAAATGAATACCAGGAAAATATTTCCCTTCCACTCTAGCCCTTCTCCTGCAGCTTGGCTGCCAGAAGGAAGGTGGGATTGGGAGTACAGAACTGTCGTACTCTGGAAACAGCAGTGATGCTTCAATCCCAAAAGCTCAGTTAGAATCACTGGTTGAAGCAGACGCCTGATGTTTGCTGTGCATGGCAGAATTTCCATAACCTGGCAAGGTCTGTGTCCCTGCAGAATGGGAGAATCAGTCCCCTTTTGGCTCATGGAGCAATGGCTTCCAGGTAAGACCTTTTAAAGCCCATTTTCCATCAAATTTTCAGGTGGAGCACTTTAAATAGTACATCTGCTGCTCCAACATGAACACACGAACTGGTCAACTATGTGTCTAAAACCACAGCAAAGCTAACAAAACTAGAAGAACTGGATTTTCAGCTGAATTTGATGTTTCCATCCTCTATGGGCTTGGATACATCCCTCAGTGGAATACGCAGAGGTATTTATTCATGACAGAAAGAAAACGTGACAGACCACCATCCCAGTTACTTCTCTTTGTGAGGTGCAAAGAAATAGACAAAAACTTCCATTTTCCTCCCCAAAATGCTGCTCTTAGGAGTAGGTTGTTTGTTAAGGGATTGAAATTTTATCTTGCTGGCCACGGGAAAGTGCTTGGTTTGGGAGTTTTGTAGCAGAAATTACAAATTTGCTCAAAGATGAAGTAGTTAGCGCACCATTTTAGGTTGATTTTCAGTTTTTTACTTTAAGCATGTACATGAACCATCAATTTGTTTGACATGTGTTCTACACAAACTTTAGGACACAGATTATCTTAAATGCATAACTATGAAGGGCCTAGCATATGAAAAAGACCTCTACATTTCTCTGCAATGCAAATATTAAAGCATAAAAATTGTCTCATCATATGGCTTGGACTGCCGTATGAAAGCTTTAAAAAACCCTTCTGGAATAATTAAGGTGTTAATGATAAGAGGCAAGGGATTTTAAGTGGTGTATGTCTTCTTTACATATAATTATTGTACATTCTAATTTTAGACAGAATTCTGCTTTGCCTGAGTCTCGTGTAAGACACTTTTACCCAGAAAACAGAAATCCTTAAACATTTAACCTAATCCAAGTTCAGAAAAATGTGAGTTGCAAGGCCAAATGCTTGCTGAGGGTGCTTACCCAAATCCCACCATAAAGACACTTTTTGTTGTTAATGCCTAAGGAAATGTTATCTCAAGTTACAGAGCTTTATTTGTACAGAACACATCTTTAATTATGTTCTGTGCTAAAATTTATTTTTTGTAATTTACATTAGCAAATTAAACACAGTATACAGAGGAAGTTACTGATAATCTCAGTAGAAATTAAAAAAAAAAAATCTCTTTCTGTAATGGCATTTGCCAGAAAGGAATATTGCTTATTGAGATAATTGTAAGTGTTGAAGATTTTTTTCCCCTCTTTTGGCATTGGAAGAAAAATAGTTACTTTCCAGATATTCTTTGCAAAAGTTTTAAAATAAGACAGGGAATATCATCCTAAAGTAATTAAACAGTCTTGTGATAGAGAAATATTTATTTTAGATTAAAAAAAAACCAGGCTCGAGGCCCTGACTTGAATCAAACAACAATTTAAAATTCTGTTTCTTACATTCCAGGTGATTGCAAAACTCTTAAGGGATAGAACCAGTTTTTATTCTCTGTCACTGATGTTATTTATACAAAAAATTAAAAACAAACAAACAAAACCCCTACCAAAAAAACCCACAAACCAAAAACAGCTGTGGTAAAAGGTGCTGCAAGAAGCCACAGCATTTCAGGGAAGATTAACCTTTGTCACCAGGTTATTTGGCAAGCTGATTTTTTTTTCCTTCCCTAAATTTCCATCTCTGATTTGATAAAAATTATGACCAAAGATGATTTCTGGTAGTTTGCCTGTTTGGATGTTCACATGTGAAAAAGGAAAATAAAAAAAGAAAAAAAAGTTAAAATATAAATTTTAAAAAAGGCATAAACTACTGAGCTGCCAGAAAAATGACACAAAAATACATAATCAAAAAACTTTTATCATTTCCATCAATTGGAGAAAAAAACTGTGAACTTGCATTCTACACGCAATTAAGACTTGAATTCTTTTAAGAAAGAACAAAAAAGATAGTGCTTAATTTAATTCCTGTCTTTTTCATTTTTTTAATTAGTTAGAAAAAACTATGGGGGGTTGTGATGCGAAGAGGATTTAGTATATTAGAAAATTAATACAAACTGTATTTATATATTTTTTCCTACAATGTAGAAACAAGTGTCCCGTATACAAAAACTGTGGGAGCTACAAATGATGGCTTCCCCCTGAAATATATGAAAGAAAGAGGGGCCTGGAAAAAGATGATACAAGCAAGACTTTAGATTCAAAGTTCCCACTGACTGAGAAGCAGGAAAACCAGATCAAAATGAGCTTTGAAAGGGGTTGAAGAGCCAGTCACTGTTCTAGGGATGAAAATGACACCCAACCTGGCATCGGGTTGTGATGGTGAACGTTTTTTAGCGATCACTGATGTTTGTTGAGTCTGCACCATAACGAAAGCCCTGCTGAAAGTCCTTAAATCAGTTACAGGGAGAGAAACCAGAGTTTGGATTTCAGCATTTTGACCGTTCTGCGGTAAACCGCTGATGTACGTTGTCCTTATCTGGAGGGAACACGTGAGAAACGCTGCTCTGCCAGGGAACTGGAGGTTGCTTCCCTGGGTTTAGAGATGAAGGGAGGCTCCAGCTGAGCGTGTTCCTTGTCATGGTCAATTCTCCCTGCTCTCCAAACCAGATCTTGTGCAATTTTTGATAGTAGACACATTCGGAATAATTGGTGTCTTTGAACAGTGTACATGAAGCAGAGGAGGTTGTGGTTTTTTGTTTGTTTGTTTTTTGTTTTTCCCAGCAAGGCTTACCTTGCTATAAATCCATTACTTGAATCATTATGGGATGTGAGAAGGAGGGACACAGTTTCTTTCTAAAGATTCTATGTTTTCTTACTATATGTTTAATGCATTTTTTGATGTTTGCCCGTGTTATATATGTTAAGGTGTTTGTCTGTGAGTCATATGGCATCTCATGCCAGTATATTTTAAATTAGGCTTTTATTAGATCACAGCATAAATAAGCAATTACTAAACTCTCAATTTCTGCTCGATTAGTACAGTGAAGTGCAGAGTGCAGAAGGTGAGTCATGGCCAATACATCTCAGAAGAATAAAGCAGAAAGCGAAAATAGTCAAATAGTCATAGTTTTTTTAAAAAATTATATATAT
>VYZT01027237.1:0-5000 GCA_013400735.1 Pomatostomus ruficeps
CCTGGCTCCAGAGTGGCTCCAGCTCTGGAGCAGCTCCAAGGCCTTCTCTGGCCTCACTCCAATCCATCCATGACCTTCTGATGTTGGGGACCCCAGAGGTCAAAAATCCAATTTTTTCTTGTAACAGCCCACACTTTTCCCCTTCATATTCTGTCTTCAGACACAACGAGGCACCCACTGGAGTAATTATATTTAAATACCCATAATCTTTGGTTCCTCCATAAACTCAACATCCATCCAGCAAAGGTTTCTTCTTCTCATTGATATCCCCAAGAAACATAAAGTGTCTTAAGGGATGAGTCCCTCGATACTTTTCCATGTGTACATTTTAAATGAATGGAATAATTATTGAAAAAAATCTAAAATTCATACATGGATGTGTAACATTAAAAAAAATTGTTCAATTAAGTTTATGACATGTTTATTCAGGTTTTTTGAATTTTTTACAAATTCTTTTTTTAAATAGTCACAGAGATTTGGGATTCCGTGATAGCAGCTTGATGTAAACTTCCATGCATTGGAGCCCTTCCGTGAATGGTTGTGGCTGTAAAATCACATTTTGGTAACTGTGAGTCTGAATCAAATGCAAAACAAAGAAAAAGAAGAAATAAATTCAGTAAATTCATATTTGTGCTCCAGAGCTAATCTGACCACCACCAGCTTCTCAACCTTTTCTGACCGCTAACACAAGAAATTTTAATTTGTTACAAGTTGTAGGATGTTGGTGGCACATCCAAAACTGCTCCCAGATCCCAGAGCTCTGTTTGCTCAACTCTTAGCGGTCGCTCCAAACTTTATTTCACCCCTTGTTCTGACACCGACCCTGCGAGCACAAACCACGCAGGAATTATTAAACACCCCGAACTCAGTCCCAAAGTTCCCAAGATCAAGTTGCACCGGATCTGATATGTTTCTGTGCAGAAACAATCTGGTTTTATCCCACGTTATCCCGGCTTGGACGCGGCTCTGATCCTGCCGTTCGCGGGCGCTGAAGTCGCAGCCCCGCATATTTCTGGGCGTGTGGATGTGTTTGCATCTGCAGTTTCCCAATCCTCCTGGCCACCGCTCCGCCAGCCATCGAGCCGCTCGGTGCTGTTGCAATAAAACACCGAAGGCATCTGGGTTTTTTTGGACACGTGTCTTGGCAGGAGCGCCGCGCTCCGAGTGCTGGATTCTCTCCGCGTGGCTTGGAGAGCGGCGCGTTTCCAGCGGAGCTGGAAACCTGTAACCACTCATACGCTCTGCTGGGTAATTTGTTAGAGTTTAGGGCTGTTTGGATTTGTTTTCAAGTTGGAAAAAAGAAATTTAAGGGGGTAACCTAAGAAAGAACAGATGCTAACGCTGGAATATCAGAGCCGCGGGTTCTTATCGCAGTTTGGGGAGCTGTCGAACAGCTCTTTTTGGACAGAATCTGGCCTGCAAGCGGCATGAAAGCAAGTGTGTTAAATATTGTGAAAGCAGCTGCCCTCTCTGAGCTCCCCTGACTTGTGAAATCCTGTTCCTCTGGTGTCTCAAACAGCCCCAATCTGGCTCCCCATCCGCTCTCCCACCTCTCTGCCCGGGCTGCCTTCAGCACAAAGGTGTTGGCACCTGGCCATGGTCCCTCAGAGCAGGTTTGACCTTTCAGGGTGTCGAGCATCTCCTGAGTGTTTTCTGTTGTCGAGGAGAGCGGAAAAATCCAGGGGACATTATTGTAATATAAGATATGAAATGCAGATACAGCTGATAGAATCCCAGAACATCCTGGGTTGGAAGGGACTTTAAAAATCATCCATTTCCAACCCCTGCCATGGACAGGGACAAGTTCCACTGTCCCAGGGCGCTCCAAGCCCAGCCTGGCCTTGGGCACTGCCAGGGATCCAGGGGCAGCCACAGCTGCTCTGGGCACCCTGTGCCAGGGCCTCACCTAATATCTTTCCTAAAATCCCCTCAAACCTGTCAGTTTGCAGCTATTCCCCCTTGTCCTGTCACTACAAACTCTTGGGAAAAGTCCCTCTCTGTTCTTTCCTGTGGTTTTCCTTCAGGTCCTGGAAGGTCACAGTTAAAACTCTGTATTTTGTACTGAGCAGACAGGAGCTTTGCGCCATTTTGCACCACTAGGTATTTGTTTTATCCCAAAAAATACCCTGGAGTGTTTTTTGGGTTATTCCCATGGAAGTGGCTCACGGGGAGGTGCAGCAGGTGAGGGGTCAGCAGGAGAGCTGGGATTTCCTCAGCACACCCAGTCCAGCTGAGCCTGCAGTGCAGCACTCCCGGGTTCCAGAGCTGCAGCAAGTGGGCAAGGAAAAGACCCCCAAAGTGGCCCTCTCCTATATCAGCATCTGATTGCAATTTCTGATGGCAATTTCTTCCTTTTTTTACACAATTTTCCATCTGTCTGGGTAACCAAAGCCATGCAGATGACTGCAAGGAAACGCCAACTCTTTTTACTTTTGTTGAAATGACTTTCACCCTTCTGCTATCGTATTCTCTGCTACATTTAATTTGTTTTGGTTTAGCACATTTTAGCTGAGCAAACAATTTGTCTGTTATGACTTGAGCTCGGTTTAGAATTGTTAAGGTTTTGTTTTTTGTTTTTTGGGGTTTTTTTCCCTTTTTCACAGCTTTTTTTCTAACCTGTCTGTATTCAGCTCACACGCTGGGTTGTATTTAAACAGAAGATCAACTGATAATTGCAACACCACTGCTGGCTTCGCTCGAGTGATGAGGCTGCCAGCATTTCCAGGTTGAATTTTGGCATCCGACATTGCAGCCTGGAAGCCAATTTTATTAAAATGAGTAGAGGGAAAAATCTGTTTGGCCTCTTTTGCTTGATAAGGGTATGAAAAGACAACATTTTAAAAGAATAAATGAATGTTGAGAGCACAGTGCCTGACCTGCGGGGATTTTTGTGGGGTTTCTGCCGTGCTGAGGTGCACCGGTCGATGTCTGGGGGTGGGATCAGCCTCACCCAGAGCCACCTTGTCCCAGATGAGGGCATTGCCCACTCGTTAATTATAAATTTGGGCATCAGGGGTGCACCCAGAAGTGATTGGAGCTGGAGTCCAGGTGAGCACAGCCTCCCACGCAATCCCGCAACCAGTCCTGCCCCAGTTCCTCCCAGAAATTCCCCGTTCCTCAGTGAAAGCACAGCCATCTACCCTGATTATTGTCTGAGGGCCCGTATCCCACCACCTCCTCCGGAAAAACGTGCAACCACCACACACCAGCGGAATACAGATGAAAATCTGCACTCGTATAATTTTATATCGAAGCCTATGGGATAGGGATAATTACAGTTTTAGAATGGGATCAAAAAGCCCAGATCTACAGAGACTCTTTGAAGTCAATATCTATTTATTATAATTACACAACATCTTCCATCGGACCTGAAAGCATTATTCAGGCATTAATAAATTAAAGTTTGCAAAAGACGAGCTTCCCATGCCACTATTTATCCCCATTTCATGGATAGGCAACCTGAGGAACAAAGAGTTGAGGTGAGCTGCCTCTGTTCCGGCAGCACGTGGACCCCGGTAGGTGCACGGAACCACAGTCTCCCAAACAGAACATTTGGCTCCTCTGAGCCCCCAGATCCTCTTGACATTCCCAATATTTTCACACCTGGGTCTTTCCTGGCTGGAGATTCCAAAGGCCAAACATTCTGGGATACAGTGAAGCTGCTCAGTTAACAAAACTATTAACACTTTGTATTTAACATTGCCTTTATCAAAAAAAAAATCCATTTATTTCATGGCTAAGAGCTGCACAGAAACTCTGGTTCCACTCTTCCCATGTATGAGAAGAAGACAGGAGACGTAGAAATAGGACTTGTACAGGTGGTTTAGGGAACTGAAATCCAAGCTGGGAAAACTGGGAGCCAAAACTTCCTCCTGGTTACCCCTGTCCTTTAATTCCTGGAGCACAGCGTGTCCGTGGTGGGTGAGGAAGGTGTGAAGCAGCACCCACAGCCACCAGACAGAAACCTGGAGCAATCTGGGAAATCTTTTAACAAAGGGCAGCAGTAGCTTAACAGTTACTGCAAAGAAAATTTAAAATTTGCCACTGAAATATTGCAGTGCTCCATGGAATTCAAGTAAATTTGGGTCTGAATGTGGCTGTGTCAGTCTATAACCAGTGTTTTATTCAAAATTAATTCCGGCAGGAGGAACAGAATCATGGAATCGTTAAGGCTGGAAAAGACCTTTAAGGTTATCAATTCCAGCCCTCTGAGATGGAGTTTTCTGGAGGAATTTGCCCCTTGGAGATGCTGCCCCACGAAAACCTGCTCGTTGCTGCTGCTGCTCCGTGCCAGGGAGGGGGCACCAGCGCTGGGGGTGGTGCTCAGTTCCAGCTGCTGGCAGTGCCCAGACATCCCCAGGGCAGCAGGAATTTGTTCCCACCACCCCAGGTGTGGCATCGGGGCACAATTGCAGGGATCAGCCTGGCACAGGAGCAGAGGGAGTTTGTGAAATCCCCCATGGCTGTCAGGGCTGGCTCTGGCTGGGTTTTAGAGGGAGGGAAGGGAGCAGTGTTGTCCTGGGTTGGCAGAGGGCACTGTGTCACCTCGCACGCTCCACGGGCACCTCGGTGCCAGGAGAGGCACAGCTGGCCCGGGCAGAGGCACAGAGTGATCCTGTCCTGCTCTCCTGGGCTCTGACCCACAGGAGTCCCCGCACTCTCCCAGACAGACACCCTCAGGAAAGGCTCCCACCAACTTCCTCCGCTGTGATTTTCCCTTTTTCATTATGTTTGACATTTTTGAGACTGAGCTTTGTTACAGACTATTAGCCTATGGCAGTAGGCTGGGGAGATAAGACTTCATCAAGCCATAAATCACACCAAAGCGTGGAAAAATGGGAAATTCTGAGGTTGCACTGGCAGCTCTGGTTGGGTTCGCCTGAGCGTTGGGCTGACTGCAATATTTCAAGCGGCTGCCGGTATCAGCCAATGCTGCAGCTTGCAGGGAAATGAGTTTGGTGCCTTGTGTCTGAACAGCAACACCATTAAAGTTTTGTACT
>VYZT01027237.1:10000-35238 GCA_013400735.1 Pomatostomus ruficeps
CAGTCTGGAAGTCCAAGGTGAGCAGGCTGCGGGAACAGAGTGGAAAAGCAGGAGGGAGGAGTTGTCAGGAAGAAGGAATAGGGGAAAAGAGGAGGAATTTGATGAAATGGGAAAAGGAAAATGACATTGGGTAAGATAAATGAGTTGGAGACCAGCAAAAAAGTGATGCAAATGTCAGCGGTGAAGGTGAAGGACCAGATCAAAACAAGAAAGACTTGGAAGCCCAGAGCAGAAAAGAACGAAGGGAGGAAAATAAACCAAGGCCAGTAATTAACTAAGTGTAAGGAAATAATAGCTGTAATGTGTAAGAGAATGCAGGAAGGCAAGGCAGCAGAGCACGGAGCAGGAGGGGGGACACAGGGCAGCAGGGTGGCAATGGGTGACAGAAACCCAGCAGCAAATTCATCTCCTCTCTGAAAGAGAACACCAGACAGTCAGAAATCCAGATACCGCAATTACCAGAGCCTCAGATACGCCTAAAAGAGAGATCAAGACAATATTTTCCTCCGTCGGGACTCCCTCATTAATAATGGAAGTGGGATTTCTTTGTGAGCGTGGCGTTTGTCACCTTTCCCACTGCTCACACGGGCGGGCGCTGGGATGCCCCGGGAGCACCTCGTGCCCTTCTGCACCCCTGGGAAAGGCACACGGGGCTCTGAGCTCTGCTCGTGTCCCACCAGAGGTGACATCCTGCTTGGCTGGGGTACAAAACACTCTTGCCTCTGGAAAATCCCCTTTTCCCAGTGAAACCAGGGCTGAGCAGCACCAACACTGGCAGGAGATGGCCAAGGAGGGTGCAGGGATGCTGGGACTCCTGTGGTGACCACAGAGAGGGAAGGAAGGAAGGGAGGGTGGAAGGAAGGAAGGAAGGAAGGAAGGAAGGAAGGAAGGAAGGAAGGAAGGAAGGAAGGAAGGAAGGAAGGAAGGAAGGAAAGAAGGAAGGAAGGAAGTGGCACAGCCTCTCCAAAATCCTGCTGCTTCCCAGGGTCAGGCAAACCAGGAAGGTTCTCTGCAGTGTGCACAAAATGAGGAAAAAAACCCCAAAAATCCAGCCTGGGTTCATGGGAGAACTTTGATATCTCCCACTCCTGCACAAACACCCTTCGCAGCCTCCATGGATTTCTGGGACATCACAGGAATCAGCTGTCAATTTCCTTTATGCAAATGATATGAAAATCTCTGTGGGCACACAGGAGAGAGGAGGAAGGGTGGTTATAAACACCCAGAAACACCAGAGAGCTGTGAAGAGAAGGGCATGGAAACCTGCACGTGTTTTTATTCTGAATAAACTGATTGTTAGCCACAGCATGAAGAGCAATCCACCACGCTGGACCTGATTTCAGAACTGACAAAAACCAATATTTCTAATTCAGCTCAGAGTATTTCCAGTCCTTCCACGCTTCTGATGCTCTGGAGCACCAAAACCGGGACAGAAATGGACCTTCCCTTGGCTCACCACATTCCCCTTGGACCACAGGTTATTCCCATGTCACTGAATAAATATATCCGATATTAAATCATCAGGTATGACCTCCACAGCTTGTTTAAAATCTTGTTGCATATTGAGCTGGTCTTTGCCAGAACAAGCTGCTGGTTTTGTGAGGCGTTTTCCATGGAAATGAGCTCCGGAGCAGGAAGCTGTGGGAGTCTGTCAAGCAGGCAGTAAACTCAGGCCTGAAGCGTGGCACTTCCTGATGCACAACCTTAATTACAACAACAGAACAGAGAGTGTGGAGGAGGAACTTCTACAGCGCGTGAAAGGAAGGAGTGATGGCTGCTACAGCTGTCTGGATTTCCTGGGAAATACGGAGCAATATCGTTTATTAATTATGCTGAGGGAAGAAATTTAAATATAGAAGTACCTGGAACCAGTAATTGGCTGGAATGTCCCCCCCCCCTCCCCACATCCCTTACCCTGCCGCCGTAGAAATTACCAACAAAATATATTCCACTTCATTTCCCATGACACTAAACACTTGGAATGTGGCTCCACATCTTAATATCATTGAGAGATGAAGTGACATTATGAAAAAACCCAACGCAGAGCTCCTCTCCTCCCGAGCAGGCAGCGCCAGCCCCGTCTCCTGGAATATGAAGATTCCTTTCTTTAGCACCTGGGAATGTGCAGGACCTGCTGCACGGAGCTGGTCAAAAACCTGTCCTTCCCCTCATGCTTTGACTCGCAAAAATGAGAAATCAGCAGATTGGTTTTCAGCCTCCCAGATGAGCTGCTGGACTTCAGAGCGGGAAGCAAACATTTGTGAAAATGCAACAAAACTGAGTAAACCCGACCTGGGATCAAACAAGGTGGGATAATTCAGGGGTAACACTCACCACCTGCAAAGGAAGAGCTTGTACATGATACAAATGTGCAGAAAATTATCCATGGATGTGGGGAAAGCGAGAAGGAATGGGGCAACTCCTCTCCTAAATCACCTGGAATTCCCCAGCCTGGTGCTCCACGGAGAGGTGCCTCCATCAGCCTTCCAAGGAGCTGGATGAGCTCCCAGGCTGGGAACGGGTGCTCCATTCATCACAGATTGATCCCCGAACTGGTGTGGAGATTCCCACCGAGGAAGGACGAGACAAATCGTGTTGTTCTCCAGCAAAAACCGGTTTGATGGATCAAAGCTGGAGAGCAATTGCCACTGCTCAGTTATGATGTTTTTATTTTAAACAGACTATTTCAGTTATTAGTGCAAAATATCTCTCTGGCTGCAAATGCAAGAGCCACATCAATTAAAAAGGAACATTGTAGGTCTTAAACGTCCAGGATTTAATTGTCAAAAGTGAGTAAATTCTGGGTTAAATCTATTATTCCAGCCTTTTAATCCTGGGGGATAAAGGTAGTTGACAGATTATATATCCAGCCCCACTCAAGAGGAACAGTAGGGCTGGCCAACAATAGGGGGGGAGAATTAAAGAATAATTCCCACTTTTCCCAAAGACATTTATTTCTGCTTTACAAGGCATAACAAGTTTATTTTGATGGCTACCAGACCCACCAATTTTTCTTGGAATCACGCAAAACGATTCCTCAAGAACCACCGCGCCAGGCAGCGCGGGAAACACACTCCGGAGTGGTTGTTAAAGATAAATTCCTTGGAAGTTTGACTTGGCATTCTTCAATTACTGCTCTAATTATTCTTCTATTACTTAGGCAGTGAGCCAAAGGTTTCCTGGGTGCAGAGGAAGTTAATAGGGGAGATGAAGCAAGATTGTGAGGCCATGTCAGCATATGTTCATTAAAACCCGATTTCTTCAGCATTAAACCCACTCCTGGCTCCAGCCACGTCCTACTCCGCCTGTGTATTTCATGATAAAAAAATAAGAATAATTATTTACAATATTTCCTGACCCAGTTTCTTTGGTTGTTTGTTCAGAACTGTACTGATTTTTTTAAAAAAAAAACCTGAGGAATTCACTGGGAAATCTACAATAAAGAAGGTGCTGTCTCCTGTTCAGTGCTGGAAGGAAATTAAGGAGTTGCCAAAAGCTTCCCAGTAATCCCCACTGCTTTCCAGCGTTCAGCACTGGATATATACAATTACACACGAAAAAATGACATTTGGAGAAAGTTATTTAAGGTGCAAAGCCAAGAAAAGGCATTTTTACCATTGCCTGTGCAATCCTGGCCCTTCCCGCTTTTGTATCCAACTCTGAATATTAAAAGAGAGGGAATGGGAAAATGTTCCGTGGTTATGGAGTTACAGAGGGGACGGTAACGCACGTGCTCCCGGGAGCCAGCTGTGACTGGAAATCTGGCATTCCTGAGCATCCAGATCCTGCCCGTCCAAACCAAACAACTTCCCTTTCACGTATTTTTTCTGTAATTTCCTGGTTTGTGTCATTTCTAAGGGAATATTTATCAAGCAAATCATCCTGGACAGAGCTGTTTGGAATAATATTGACTCCTTGTGTCCGGCTCCCTTTGTTTTTCTGTCTTCCACATTTGCTCACCTTCTTTTCCTGGGAAAACACGGAAATTTTGGGAAAACACACGGAAATTTTGGGCGTTGGGGGATGTTGGGAGAAGATGCAGGGATTTGGGTGATGTTGGGCCCCAGGGTCAGGGTCACGATTCTTTGGAATTTCGCTAAAACCCACCTGTGACCTGGGAGCCAGGGGAGGGAAACTCCCGAAAAAAAGCCAAAGAAGCTTCTTAAAAACCAGTTTATAGCTCAGTTAAAGCTGAGACACATTTGGTGGGACCAGAAAAGGCCCTGCTCTGGCCTGAAGTGTTTCTCCCTGCCAAATTTCCAGTCAGATTTCATGCAGCTGTTGGAGCTCATCCCAAAAAAACCCAATCTTGGGAATCTCCCCCAGCATGGAGGTCTGGGTGGCCAAGCGGTTCCTGCTGAGACACCACGAGGGGATCTCCTCTGGTTTTTCGGAGTCTGAGGAGTTTGGTGGCAGAGGAAGAAGAAAATCCTCTCTGAATTTCCAGCCCCTCAAGGCTAAGCCCCAGCCTATCCCATTGGAATGGGATCGGGCAGCACAGGACAGACAGAAGGAAAAATCCACTGTAAATGTTAAAAACTGATCTAAATCCTCCCTGGACAATCTGCTTGTTTAATATGTTCATTGAAATTCATTTCACAGTCAGAGAAAATGAGGATTTTTTAAAAATAAATGTTTATTAATGCAAATTACAGGCAAAATAAATCCACTTTCTTCCTCCCCCTCCACCCCTAACTCAGGACAGAGAGAACCTGAGCTGTGCTCAGCATTATTGTAAAAATCTATGTATTTTTATTTCTTTTTTTAAAAAAAACTGAGCTTAACAAAAACACGATTTTGTGGATCACCAAAAATCAAGTTTTTAAAAAATTTTCCCTTTTAAAATTACAATGGGAAGGAAAAGCATCGAGGCAGCCAAACCTCCAGGATGTCTCACAGCGTATTAGGTATAGATCCAACCTCAAGGAATTTTTATGAACCTCTCACTGCTTCCAAATTCAGATGAATTCCCCCAAATCAGAGTTCAACTTCCCACATCGGAAGCTGCCAAACATCTCAGCACGGCTGAGGAGCGCAGAGGGCGTTTCTGCTCTCCCGGTTTGGAGCTGTGTCCTCACCCCACGGGGAGGCCCCGCACTTTGCGTGTCTGGCGGTTTCGAGTGCACACTGTGGATATTTAGAGGGAAAACCTTGGATTCTACATCCCTGCTTCCATCTGGGACAGAGGCTTGGGCCCTCAGCTGGATTTGGCGGGGAGCTGCTCCCCGTGCAAGGCACCAGGATGAGAATCTGCCCTTCCCAGGCAGTCCTGAGCCTCTCCCGCCAGCAGAACCCTCCCTCCTGAGCTCTGAACCGGCCTTTCCACACCAGATTGGTGTCCTGGCTGCAGCATCATTCCTTAGCTTTTATCCGGTTCGTTTTCCCACAGATCACCTTGCCCTAAACCCCAGAGATGCAGAAACCAGAGGGGTTTGGGGGTGCTGGGAGCCGGGAGCTCAGAGGTGCTCAACCTCCGCAGCCCTCCTGGCTGGGGTGGGTGCTGCAGACTGGGCATCCGTGCTGGGGGAGCTGGTTCTGACTGGGGGAGCTGGTTCCGACTGGGAGAACTGGTTCCGACTGGGAGAACTGGTTCTGACTGGGGGGGCTGGTTCCGACTGGGAGAACTGGTTCTGACTGGGGGAGCTGGTTCCAACTGGGAGAACTGGTTCTGATTTCAGGAACTGGTCCTGCCTGGGGGAGCTGATTCTGACCGAGGGAGCTGGTTCTGCCTGGGGGAACTGATTCTGACCGAGGGAGCTGGTTCTGACTGGGGTCTGGCCAGGAACTCTGAAACAGAGGCATTTGGGGTCAGTTCTGGGGCTGACACCGTTCATCCCTCTGTCAGTGCCATGGGCAGTGGGGTCAAGGGACCCTCAGCAGATTTGCTGACACGGAGCTGCGTGGGGCAGGGGTGGATCCAGAGGGATCTGGAGATGTGGGATTGATGAAAAGTCCCTCATGAACCAGCAGTGAACGCTCCCAACCCAGGAACCAACAGAGTCCGGGGCTGCATCCGAAGCACTGCGGGGAGCAGGGGAGGGAGGTGCAGTGAAAGGATGAGGAGCAATGGGCACAAACTGAAAGAGGGGAAATATTGGGAAGAATTTCTTCCCTGTAGGGTGGGCAGGCCCTGGCACAGGGTGCCCAGAGCAGCTGTGGCTGCCCCTGGATCCCTGGCAGTGCCCAAGGCCAGGCTGGATCCCCTGGGACAGTGGGAGGTGTCCCTGCCCATGGCAGGGGTGGGATGAGATGATCTTTAAGGTCCCTTCCAGTCCTTTAACATTCTGTGAAGATCTCTGGGGGTGGTACAAATGCACCCACAAATCAGAAACCTAAAAGGAGGGAAAACCGCACCCCATTAACTCAAACTTGCACCCCATTAACTCAAACCTGCTGTAGACCCCACACACCGCGGCCAAGAGGTTAAACTCGGCTTCACCAGAGCCTGACCCTGAGCTGGCTTTTCCGGCATCGTGCAGAAAGGAACCTCAGCCACCCCAAATTGGGAATAAAAGGGATAAGGAAGGATTCAGAGTCACCTGTGTCACCCTGACCCATGAATTGTCACCTGTGTCACCTCACCCACTGTGAACCCCTCCAACATCTACAGCTTCACCTCCAAACCCATCTGCCAACATCAGGGACATCTCCCAGCTCCTCCAACACCTGCCCCCAAACCTCTGCTCATCGCAATTAAATATTTAGATGATGCTTCACTTATGAAAATTAGATTTTGGACGTGAATTAGGGCTACCTTAATTATTACACTAAAACATGAGAATGATAGTATATTATTAGAAACATATTTTTCTTGCAAAACCGTGTTTGCGATCGCGCCAGGAAGAAAAAAAAAAGTTATGAAATCGACTTTTTATAGGAGGTGTTAATTCTGAATAATTAGGATTAGGCACTGGGGATTTGCAACCCAAATAAAAATTACCTAATTAACCCTTATATTGGCCCTAACAGAGAAGCCAAATAGTTCAGCAATAAAAAAAAAAAAAGAGAAAAATGAAAAAAAAAAAAGCTCTCCACACACATAAGTGGATGTATAATAGTCTAAAATAAAATGGGATTTAAAGATACCCCTTGGAAAATATTGACAAAACTGAGCAGAGCCATGTAGACAGCTGGGAGTTGGATTTGCCATCATGTGGTCAACGTGATCCAGATATTTTAGGATCACATCCCAATTAGGAAAAGTGAAATCATCTCGGGTCCTTTTCTTGACACTCTCTTAATGCTGGTGCTGCCTTCTCTAATTTCCTTTTTTAATGATTATTTGTCTTGTTTGGGCTGTTTGGGGCTTTTTATTGCCTAGATTTTGTCAGGTATCCCACGGCAGGGTGTATTCATGGAGCATTCATAGGAATAAGAGCTGGAAGTCTCTTGGGAAACATTCCAGCCAGGAGGGACATACAACATGGGGACTGGAGCGTCCCAAGATTGGGCATCACCCCTGGGAGCTGCGTTGGATTCATGGCCAAGAGCTGAGAAGTCCAAAGCGAGGAGGAAAAGAAGCACCCCAAAGTCGGGGGGGAAAAAGGATTTCATGGCCTCAAACAGGGCAGAAATAATTCTCATCCTCAGCCAAGGGCAAGAGGAGAATCACAGAATGTCCTGAGCTGGAAGGGACCCCCAAGGATTGAGTCCAACTCCTGTGCCTGCACAGGACACCCCAAAAATCCCACCCTGTGCCTGAGAATTGTCCAAACAGTCCCGGAGCTCTGGCAGCCTCGTGCAGCTCTTCTGGACTCACACTGAAGCACTGCAGAGGATCTCCAGCTCATTTCTCTGCCCAAGGTGTGATGGTGAATTCATAAATCCAAGGTAAAACCCACCCTGCTCCAGTTCCATATGTTTTAAAGCTCCTTCTGTTTTCATTTCCTAGACAGACTTGGCACAGTGCAGAGAAATGAGCCACACTTGAGCTAAAACGAGACCTGGCCAAACGCTGAGGTTGCCAGGGTTTGAGATGAGTACAAAACCGAGGCAGATCCCCCCAGATACCAGCATTTTTATGAGTTTAGAAAACACCGAGGCACCTGTCCAGCTTTTCTCACCAGCAGGTGGAATGTGCCAAACGTCCCGGTTTGCTGCAAAAATGGGGCACCAGGCTCACGTTTGGATGCGTGAAATTCTCCTCTCCCAGCGCCTGTGGGAGGATTGGAGTGTTACCCAAATTGCCAGGATGGGAACAGGACCTGAGGGAGTGGCTGGAGCGGTGCCAGGGAGGTTTGGAATGGATCTCAGGGAAAGGTTCTTCCCCAGAGGGTGCTGAGCACTGCCCAGGCTCCCCAGGGATGGTCCTGAGGCTGCCCAAGCTCCGGGAGTGTTTGGAAAATGCTCTCAGGGATGCCCAGGGTGGGATTCTGGGGGGTCTGTGCAGGAACAGGGCTGGGATTTGATCCCTGTGGGTCCCTCCCAGCTCAGGACATTCCATGATCCCGTCAAAGCCAATTGTGCCCGATCACAGATTCCTGAACGACGCTGGAGTGAGCCAGAGGAAGATTTATGTCTAAAGAGCTTCATCAGAGCAATATTCGCCCAACATTAATTACCACCCTCATTAAGAACGAGCTGAAACCTTGGTGAGTGTTTATAGACACACGCAAATTTGGGATTGGGACAGCAGGAGAGAAAAGCACAAAACTTTCTAAAAGCCTTTTCGGGCTCCAATCATTCAAATAACCATGGACAACACTTGAAATAACCTCAGACATACGTTAGTGTAGCTCAGAGAAATGCACAAAATATTATATATACTGTGCATAAATACACAAAATATTATTTATACTGTGCATAAATACACAAAATATTATATATACTGTGCATAAATACACAAAATATAATTTATATTGTGCATAAATACACAAAATATTATATATATTGTGTATAAATACACACTATATTAATATATACAATATATGCAATATTTTGTATATACACTTCATGCCTTGGGAGTGCTCTCTCTGAGGCTTTGGTGTCCCAAATCCCTTTGTGGTGTCCCAAATCCCTTTGCGGTGTCCCAAACCCCTTGGGATGCCCCTACAGCACCCACGGCTCTCCCAGGCCCCGTTCCCAACGCTCCAGCCCCGCCATGGGACCCCCGCCAGGCTGTTACCCGCAGACCCCGCTCTGCCTCCCAGGAACACCGGGATTTTGCTCAAGGTTTATAGATTCAATCAAACCTCCTCCAACAATTCCCATGGAAGAACTCGATATACACGAGGCTGAAGCCTTAATTTTTTTAAGTTTGCTTTTCCCCTGCCGTGCAGATTAAATACGTAATTTGATTTCATCTCATTCAATTTTAAACAGATTAATCTTATCAAAACCCACGCGAGCGGTCCCAGCTCGGTCCAGCCGGACAGGCGCATCTCAATCCCAAAATAAACCCCCATCCTTGACCTGGATTTTGTCTCCCTGCACCGAGTCCTGTGCCAAAAATGGAAAAGAGGAGTAAAATCTGAATTCCTGAGAGCCTCCAGCGCCCAAAGAGAAGAGCAGGGTTCTGTTTTGCTCTGCTGGCACGTTGCCTCCCGCACCGTCGGCTGGATTTCCTCCTTTTAAAATCTGGGAACAATATAAACGGGAGATAACTCGCAATCCTTAATGCTCTCCATCCTCTTTGCAAAATCTTTTCATAATGCTCAAATAGTTGGCTTCCAGTGATGATCTTATAATGATCCTGGGGAGCGCCGAGAAACTGCGAGTAAATTCAAGTCAAACACATTTTAGAAAATTAATACAATATCGAGGGCCTGAGATTGAATAATTTTCATTACGGGGTATAATTCTCTTGCTGGGGAAGAGCAATAACACGGTGATTGTTGATGTTGCCAGTGCCTTTTTTTTTTTTTAATTTTTTATTTTTTTTTTTTTTCAAATCTGCAATACTTAGGCAGTAAATTGTGCCGCTATAGTTGCTGGGCAACCATAACTTCTGCACGCTCACCTCCCATGGCTTTGTAGCGACAACAATCTCAGGATAACAAGGGGATGGGTGTCCTTTTTTTTTTTTTTCCCTCGCAATCAAGATTCTCCTTGATATGCAAATGTATGCAGCATTTAATGTATTATGTATGGGAAAAAATTAAAATAATTATTTCGTTTGAGTAACGAGCCTTAAGTGTCGATTCCTGATTTCGAATGGCAGGAATGGACCTGCTGAAAATGTGATGCTGATAAACAGAAATCCACTGGCATCGAGGAAAACAATTATATCCTCCTTGGAACACCTGGTATTTGAATATCTCAGCTGGGAGACGCAAAACGGGACAGGGAGAATGTTCTGGGTTTGGGGGTCTGGGTTTTGGAGAAGAGCAAGAGGCCATTTAACACAAAAGGAAAAGAAATTAAAAACAACAAAAAAACCAAAACCAAAAAACCCAAACAAAAAAAAAAAAAAAAAAAAAACAAACAAAAAACCCAAAAAAAAAAAAAAAAAAACAAAAAAAAAAAAAAAAAAAAAAAAAACAAAAAAAAAAAAAAAAAAAAAAAAAAACCAAACCAAAAAACCCAAACAAAAAAAAAACAACCAAAAAAACCAAAACAAAAAAAACAAAACCAAAAAAACCTCCAAAAGAAAAACCAAAAATCCCCAAACCAAATGAAACCAAACCAAAAAAAACCCCAAAAAACAAAAAAACCCCCAAACCTAAGAGAAGTGGACTCAAAGTAAATTCAGCACCTGCAGACAAAATCATGGCAATCTCCTCCAGAGAAACTTGATTTTCCTGGGTAGATCCCCAGGACCCAGGAGACCATTTCAATATTTAATCTCAGTCCAAGGATTTAGAGCCTGAGAGAATTTTGGGGCATCCCCAGAGCAAAGGCAGAGGGACCTGGGTTCTGCACCTCCACAAGAAAAAGAAAATCCGTTTTTAACAATTGTTTTTTTTCTTATGGCTCTTTGGACTGAAGCGGAATTTGCTCGTGGATGTGCTGTTGCACCTCATCAAGAGTTTGTAAAAGATTTTTCATTATTTCCAATATTTTGGTGGGGTTTGGGGTTTTTTTTTTGTCTTCAGAATGGTCCTGTACTCATCGTATATTTATTTTTATCCTCATCTTCCGCACAAAGAGAATAAAAAACTAAATAAAGGAATTATTAGAACATCCTGCAGGAACATCAACGGACCAAAATGATTCTCTTCTTAATGGTTTTAATTAGGGAAAAAACAAAATTATCTACATTTCTGTTTTAATTGCTAGAAGGAAAAAAATAATTTGATATTGCACTCTGAATTTGGAGGAATCTGTGGCGGTGCAACACCTCTGAGTGATTTTAATTATTCAATGTAAGTTTGTTGCTTTTCAAGTAGAACAGAATTTAATTTTTCACACCGGCACCAAGTTTGGGTTCAGCTTTAATTTCACTTTCTCATTCGACCCAGATGCCCCCACCACAAACACAACTGAGTTTTTTCATTTTGGCACCTGGGATTTAATGGGAAATTTTTCTGGCACCACAGAAGAGGGAAGTGCTCTGGACGTCAAGGAGGTGATTTTCCCTGTTTCAAAGAGATGAATCAGGATGTCCTCTGACTTCTGGAAAGCTCTGAACATCGTGGCTCTTTACTGAGCTCCAAACGCCCTGAATGGAGCCTCCTGCTCTGGGGAGAGCCAAAACCCCTCCACCTGCACCCCACATCCACGGGGCTCTGCTTGAGTTCAGATCAAACCCAGAACTTCACTTTTCTGCTGTCCCGAGGACACCACCACAGAATTTTTCTATTGAAGTCTGCCAAGCAGCACGACTTAAATAGAAAAATAAAGAAATCTGCCCCGGACTCTTTAAAAAATGAGTTTTTGAGCGATAGAAAGGAAGCTCCTGGTCCTGCACCAGGCATCTTTCCCAGGCACCTGCAAGGAACCCTCCCTGGCCCAGTCCTCACCACCTCCTGGGACTGAGAATATTTAAAAAAGCTTTAACTCAGATGTGCCATCAGCAGCCACCGCGTCCCCGCGACTCTCTCAGCCTTTCCCCGAGGACCCCGTGGTCCGGGTTCCGAACGCAATTAGGAGAAATTTCAAACGCGGCTTTACGTGACGCGCGCGGCAACACGCGGCACCGACACAAGCGCGGAGGAGATTTCCCCCAGTCTTTAATCATCGAGTCGTATTTTGTCTTCTTTACATATAGGTCATTTCTTTGACAGCATAAATTATGACGAGCCTCTTAGTTTAAATGTAAAATTTAGCAGAACTATGGTGTCACTGCTCCCTGTGTTCTTCCTCTCAGCTTTTCTCTTTCATTAAAGCTGCCTTTGAAATCTTTTACCCTCTGCTGTAGCTGAAGCCCAGGGAGGACACTCTGATTTCTGAAACCCTGTCTGTGCCAAAGGAAAATGTGGAGGCTCAGGCTTGTGCATCATTTTTTTTCCTTTTTTTCCCTTTTTTTTAGGATCACAGTGATGCTGGTGTACAACAGGCAGGGAGCTGCCAGCCTGGATGGGGATGTGCTGGGAGATTTTTCATGCAAACCTTTTCTTAGAGCACAGTTCTCCCCTCAATATCCAAGGACCAAGACCAAACAGAAACAACAATTTTTTGTTCAGGCACAAATCTTTCCCGTCCCCAAAATTTTAGCTGCCGTGTATGGATGTGCATACATGAAATATTTACTCTGAACGGAGACAACTTATGAAATTCAACAGCCTGGGCCCTTTTGAACATCACAAACTCCGCTGGCCAGCCTGATGTCTTCATGTATAATTTTCACCGCCTCCGGAAACCCTTTTTGCGCTCGATTCTCTTTGCTGCTCAGAAGCGTTTGGGAAAAGCACGTCCCGAATGCTCCGTGCACATCCCAAAGGCTCAGTGTACTTCCCAAAAGCTCCGTGCACATCCCAAAATGTTCCAGGCATCCTCCCCAAGGCGTAAGAACTTGGATTGCTCAGGGGGTGCCAGAGTTGTGCCCACGTCCCGCCGGGATCGCGCCGGGAATCAAACACTCACCCCAACCGGAGCAGGGGCAGCACTGGGATTTTGCTGCCACACCAAACCCCGTCCAAACTTCCACAGATCAACCCTTTCCCACAGCGTTTTCACAAGGCCCTTAGTGCACATTGATGGACACAGAATCTTGGAATCATGAAATGGATTGGGTTGGAAGGGATCCCAAATCCCACCCGGTGCCACCCCTGCCGTGGGCAGGGTCACCTCCCACTGTCCCAGGCTGCTCCAAGCCCTGTCCAACCTGGCCCTGATCTACTAAAGCTGACAGCAGCACCAAAGCAAAAAATATCAGAGAAGAGAATAAAATATCAGAAAAGAGAATAAAAAAATTAAAAATAAATCACAAATGACCGAATATTACATTGCTAGAAACATCTCCATCCACTCCTGCGGTTCTGCTTTCAGCAACACCAACCCAGGAAGAGAAGGGTCATAATAAAAAGTGTTCGACTCACCACGGCATTTTTCACTGGGCTGAAACCTCTGAAACCTCCCATTACCCAGGCAGCCAGATTGGTTAAGTGCTGCCCAGTTTGCAAGTTCCATTTCGATAAATATGAGCGCAAAAAAAGCCAAAGAGGAGCTCAGCCGAAACTGCTGGGATCTGCTGTCCGATGGAAAACTAAAATTGCATCAACATATTATAAATATGAGGATTTAAAGCCTGCTGGAGAGGGTGAGGTTATAATGCTGCTGGACCAATACTATAAAACATGAAAGATTTCATCCTGCTGCCATAATTCTGCTACTCTGATGCCCGATTTTCTTAAAAATATGCATCTGCATTGCAATAGAGATGCTCATGATTCTTCTTGATGTATTCCCCCCCAAATCAGAGGATTTCCTTTGGACAGGGGCTCATTTTCAGCTGGGAAAACTAAAAAAGGTTGCTGCTCTGGAGCGAGGACCCCTGTGGTGCTCCACTTGGCAGGACAATGGAGTATCCATGGGAAAACCGGGCTGTAAATCTGAGAGGTCCGTGGAAAGTGGGAAATGTGACTCTAAATCCTCGGCTTCGTCACAGGATGGAAATCTGCTCTGGGGGATGCAGAGCTGCAGATCCACGGCTCCCTCACACCTCCCCTGCCCGGCTCCAAATCTCTGTCCCAGAAATCCCCTCCCCGAGCAGGATTCCAAATAAACACAGGGCATGCAGGCCTTGGGGTCTGAGCGATTAATTCTGACCCCTCCATGCCATAAACCCACAAAAGATCCCATAAATCCCTTTAAAAGGAAGTTGGGAGTCTAATTCCTATTATCCAAAAAATTAAAAAAAAAAATCAGTTAGAGGCTGCAAAATCCCCATTTCAGATTCCCTCCTTTGTTTCAGATAAGATTCCTAAACCTGTTTTGGATGATCCGATCCCATGGGAAGATTTTTATCCTTTAGGGTTACTCACATCATGTTTTGGGATGCAGAGCTGCTGGAACGTGGCGCAGTGTGCAAGAAATTCTCCTTTTCACGGAAAAGATGGCATTCAGAAGAGGTGGAGAACCTCTCCTTGAGAAAAGACCAGAGGATGAAATCTCCATTGTAAGTTCCACGGCAATTTGTAAATAAATACACCTAGTAACTAGTAATTAACATTTTATTAGATAAATGACTCGTGCACACTAAATTACCATGCATAAATACGCCATTAATATGCAGCAGAACTTATAGTTCAAAGCTATCAGCAATGTAAACATATGTTCAGCCACTCCATCTCCTGCTCAAGGGCTGCCGTGAAATACAGCCGTGATTTAGGGGGCTCCAGCCTGCTGGGGAAACCTCCTCGCTCATCCGAGGGGTTGGGATGAACAGGATCCAGCCCACGGGAAGGCACAGCGATCCTTGTGGAGCTGTTTTGCTCTTTGTTCATTAGCAGTGGGCAGCAAAACTCATTTTCTGGTTGTTACAGAAATGTTCAGGTGTCTGAGGAGTGGTGAGGAACAGAGGATTTCACACAGAGAGAGGAGACTTCAGCCCTGGAAGGAGCTGGAGCTGCTGGAGAGAATCCAGAGGGGGCACCAGGATGGACAGAGGGCTGGAGCAGCTCTGCTGGGAGGAAAGGCTGGGAGAGCTGGGATTGTTCACCTGGAGAGGAGAAGCTTTGGGGTGAGCTCAGTGTGGCCTTGCAGGGCCTGAAGGAGCTGCAGGAAAGATGGAGAAAGACAATTTGCAAGGGATGGAGTGACAGAACAAAGGGAAATGGCTTCAAAGTGAAAAAGGGCAGGGTTAGAGGGGATATTGGGCAGGAATTGTTCCCTGAGAGGGTTTGAGGCCCTGGCACAGAGTGCCCAGAGAAGCTGTGGCTGCCCCTGGATCCCTGGCAGTGCCCAAGGCCAGGCTGGACAGGGCTGGAGCAGCCTGGGACAGAGGGAGGTGTCCCTGCCATGGCAGGGGTGGCACTGGATGGGCTTTGAGGTCCCTTCCCACCCAAACCATTCCGGGATTCTGGGACAATACCACAGCATTTTGCCACCATTAATGAGCCCGGCCCAAAGCTGGGCTGTGCTGCTCCCACAGCCAGGCTGAATCCAGGCAGGATCAAAGGCTTTGCCCATGACCACACAGGAGGAGGCGTCAGGGAGGGCAGAGGCTTCAGCCAAAATCAGTCCTTGGGCCAGAATCAGCCCCAGCACCGTGCCTCACCCTGAGCAGCGATCTGTAGTGAAGTACGACCTCCGAGAGATTTAAAAACCACATGTGACTGCCACTTGTTACCTTGAAATAGATGAAATTAATTTCCTCTCTGTGCCATTCCCCCTCTCTCAGAGAAATCCCTTTTCCAGGAAATAAACAGCAGTGCTGAGCAGTTGGCTTTTATCCTGCTGTCAGCCTCTCCAAATCCGCCACTCACAGGAATTCCTGTTAGTACATGAAATATGGCACATGTGAGGAAAGGTTAACCTGGACACCTCGCCGTCCAGCTCGTGATTAATTCTGATTGCAGAACAGAACAAAGCACAGCTAGGGGTGCTGGGGTGGCAACCAGAGAGCAGAAAACGTTGGGGTGAGGAGGACACCAAAGCAGAACTTTCCTTGGGAAGAGCATTTTTCCACATTCACACTCTCAGACACAAAGCTGAAAACAACTTTAACTTCCTCAGGGGTAAACCTGCGTTTATTCAGATCTGTGTCCATCCTGGATGAAAGATCCATGGAGTTTTGGCAATTTTGGGATAGATGCCAGTCCAGAGCTCCTCATCCCAGCCCAGAGCTCTCCATCCCAGCCCAGAGCTCTCCATCCCATCCCAGAGCTCTCCATCCCCACCCAGAGCTCTCCATCCCCACCCAGAGCTCTCCATCCCCACTCAGAGCTCTCCATCCCAGTCCAGAGCTCTCCATCCCATCCCAGAGCTCTCCATCCCATCCTAGAGCTCTCCATCCCAGCCCAGAGCTCTCCATCCCAGCCCAGAGCTCCTCATCCCAGCCCAGAGCTCTCCATCCCTGCCCCGAGCTCTCCATCCCTGCCCAGCAGCGCCCTATCCTATCCCAGAGCTCTCCATCCCTGCCCAGAGCTCTCCATCCCCACCCAGAGCTCTCCATCCCATCCCAGAGCTCTCCATCCCTGCCCAGATCTCTCCATCCCCACCCAGAGCTCTCCATCCCCTCCAGGCGAGCGAGTCCCGATGTTCCCCCTCCGCCTGCGGGCACCCGGATCCTCCCCCCAGCCAGGGCTCACCCGGGCATGGATGAGCAGCCAAGCGTGCCCGGCACCTCCCCCGGCCGGTGCCACCCTTTTCTCTCCCCTGCTCTCCTTAATGGCCCGATAGAGGTCAAAGCCATCAGGACTCGCCCGCGCTTCCCTCTGGAGCCGCAGCCCTCACCTGGCAGACACCAGGGCACCCAGGAGCCACTCGCCGCTTTTCACTTTGCCTCTCATTTAAACACTGAACTGAAATGTGGATTTTATTGTTTCCCTGGGTCGTGCTTCACCTGCTCAGCCACTGGTTTTGGCTGCAAATATTTTGGCAGCGAATTCCCCATCAAAACCTTGTTCAAAGCTGCCTCCACCTCTTCTCCAGGTACCCCCGGAGTGCACAATGCCATTCATGAAATGTTTTAAAAGGTGTTCAATATGAGCATGAAACTTTTTGGTTAAAATATCAGGCTCTGCACGATTCAATCTCTTTCCCGTTTTCAGAGCACACAAGGATACTTCCACAATTTCAGCATTATTAGAGGGGCCGTGCTGAAAAATTAACCTTAAAAACCTCACAACAGCTCGTTCCTCATAAAGAGGGAGGGGATAAAACCCCACCAAAAGTCGCCTGTTCCCTTTCTGGAACCGAACAGGAATCGGGGAAACGTGTGCTCTGTACAAATAACACAAACTGCGTGTGCCTGGGTAGATGTTTTCCATAACAACGCTCCGAGAAATTGCATTAAACCTCCGACATTATCCCCGGTTTTATAGAATTGCCCACAGAGACAGGCACCAACAGCACTATTAAGTATCAAGAAAGTACCAGGCTTGTTACAGGAGCTTTATGAGAGCCAAGGATCAAATATTTTTTCACAGTTTTATGTGGATAGTTTCATGAAAATTGATCAGGTCTAAAAAGTCACAGTCCAAATGAAGCTAAGGTTAAAGATAATTTATACATGATATTCCTAATTTTATTCTGAGCCCTTTTATTACTATGTAGGCCTTTATGACTTTAAAGAAAATGTCAGTGGCAGCAAATGACATTGTACTGAATAATCTAGTTATGAGGGAAAAGACATTTAAAACTATTCCAGATCAGCTTTGCTCTGTTCTGCTGAACTTACAGTTTTATCCAGCGCAGCTGGGCAAAACTCCTCGCTGGATTTCCAAATCCTCTTCACGGTTGCTTTGCGAGCCAATGTCTCTTCCTCTCCTCTTGTTAATTCCTTGGAAATTTCACTTTCCGCCCTTTTTTCTCTCGAAGTAACTGGAGGGAATTCAGTTCTCCCTCACGTGCTCAGGGGTGTCTCACTCTGTGTGTTGCTGTCTCAGGGTCCAGCTCAGCTCTGAGTGTGCAGGACAAGGGAAAATTCGCTCAATTCCTGATGTTTGTGATTTTTTCCTGTCCTTGGGAGCCGCAGCTCTGTCCCATCAGAAACTGGAGACCAATTCCTGCTGCTCTTTACACGGGCAGATCAAGTATTTCCCTCAATCTCTGTCTGTGCAGCCCCAGGAACATGGGAGGGTTTGAAGGGCGTCTCTGGCTCGTTTTTGAAGCACCCACACCCCAATTTGGAGGTTTTGTTCCCACCTCTTCCTTTCCTCCTTTTATCCCATCCCCAAATGTGAAACAACAGCTACAACAAACCTGCAGAATATTGTGGATATTCACTGTGCTCTTAGAGACACAGCTGTCTCAGGGCAGCAATAATAGCAATTTTTTTTCCTTTTTCCAACCAGAAAAAACGGCAGAGGTGCAGAGTGGCACCTGGGGCAGATGTTGATGCCCCGTTTGATGCAGGGAGCAGGGCTGGAGGGTCACCTTTCCCCAGGGAAGCTCCCAGGAGGTTCCTGGAGGAGTGGCCAGACCTCAGCCCTGTTCCTGCTGCTCTCCAGGGCAGGGTCTCCTCACGGTGGGACAAATTTCCCTGTCCCTACGGCTCTCCAGGATAAAGTTTCTGAGGGATGAAAGACCCAGGGAATGGCCAGGAATGTGTTCCCATTGTGGACACTTCAGTGTCTGAGATAAGCTAAAAGTACCCAAATTCCATCAGGTGGATTCCCTGAATATTTGGGGATCTGGATGCAAACTGTGCTCCTCGGAACAGGGGGATGAACACGCTAATCTGGCACAGGAACAGTTCTGTTATAAACAAAGTTTTTATAGGAATATCAGTCACTGTGTGATTTGCTAGGAGGAAACAGTGTAAATAATTAAAATAAAGAGTATTTTCACGTAAGTTTTGGGTTTCTATTTAAATTACTTTAAAATTCTCAGTGTTAAACATCTTGTCTTTTTTCTTTTTCTTTTTCTTTTTCTTTTTCTTTTTCTTTTTCTTTTTCTTTTTTCCTTTTTCTTTCTCTTTCTCTTTTTCTTTCTCTCTCTTTTTTTTCCCTTTCTCTTTCTCCTTTTCTTTTTCTTTCTCTTTTTTTTTTTTTAATTTTTGTTTTTCTGTGTGTGATTTCTTTCTCAGGAAAAGAAACGAGAGTTCTTATCATTACCAGTCCTCCCAAATCCCGCCACTGTCTGAATCCAGGCTGCCCCTGCTTTTCCAGATGCTCGTTTGAAAGGGAACAGTTATTGCACGTCAGGATTGTGTTCATAGCTGAGTAAACACCTTCACAGGTGCAAAAAGAGCCCAAAGCTGCAAGGGTTGCCAGGCTGAAAAAGCAGAAATTTTATAGCCTTGTCATGGACAAAGGAGGTGCAGCAATGAAATACAATATTTTCCTCTGTCTGAAGTGTAACACTTGATTAGCTCGAGAAGCAGCGAGAGCCGTGTGGCCGTGCCCGGGATTTAATCAAAAACGTAGCTTTGTTTGAAAAGTGATTAGGTAAAAATGTCATTGATTTCTACAGCAAATCTGCTCACTGAGGGTTTCAGAGCCGTGGACTCCTTTCTCTTCATAATATTTATATTTTAACTGTTTTTCAGCAGTGGCCAAATAGAGCTATCAGGCTAAAAGAGGAGCAGAAATTGCGGCAGAGGGTTTTGAAGTGCGAGGCGAATGTTGGCTGCAGGATTTGGCTCTCCCTGTTCACTTTGAGCACATCTCTCTTTCCTCAGCACTGTCTTTAATTTATATTTATTTTAATCCAGAATCAAACTTCTTTTGGGTCAACTAAGCTGAGCTGAGAAGGAAAAGGGTAACAGACCTGGAAAAATTTGATACAGGAGAGCAAGAATTCCAGAGGAGCTGTGGCTGTCCCTGGATCCTTTGGAAGTGTCCAAGGCCAGGCTGGACAGGGCTGGGAGCACCTGGGACAGTGGGAGGTGTCCCTGCCATGGCAGGGGTGGCACTGGGTGGGATTTAAGGTCCCTCCCAACCCAAATCATCCTGGGATTCCCTGAAAGAATTGCTGCATGTCAGGGAAAGTGTCCATCCCATCCCATCCCATCCCATCCCATCCCATCCCATCCCATCCCATCCCATGGATCCCATCCCATCCCATCCCATCCCATGGCCACCATGGATGCTCCTTCCCCACTCCAGTTTGTTGCTGTTTTGGTCAAATAAATTAATCAAAGTGCAAATTTAATTGAATATATATATATTAAACCATTAATATTTTTTCCATAAATGAGTAGATCTGTCTTCTCTAATGTGTATCTTTAAAAGGAAAGTCATTCCCTAGTTACTATAATTAGTATTGCAATATAATTATAATATAATTAGTGATATTCTCAGAAACTGCCTAAGTATAATAAATACATATTAACCTGCTCATTTTGATGAAGTTATTTCGTCCAAGTATTGTTCAGGTGAGAAAATGTTTCATAAAACTTTTTCCATAACGTTGGAGAAATTATCAAATCCCCCTTTACCTGAACAGGATCTTTTAATATGATTTTTAATGAGAGGGAAGATATCACAGAAACCCTTGAAGAGTCCTGCCGAGATGTTATTGATCTTCGGAGTTAGATCACCCTAATGATTATCTTTCATAGCAGCTGGAATATTTTGTTCCTCGCCTGCTGGAGAGACACATCTGAAGGTTAAATACAGCAGGATGGAGGAAAATTTCGTTGGAAGTTGATAAATCCATCGCGTGGAGGAGGAGGAGGAGGGGAGGATTTGCTGCAGAATTCCCCAAAATGCCTCCCTGCACTGATCTCAACACCGAGGGGAACAAGGCCGGGGTCTGCGGCCACAAATTGGGGACAAAATCAGGTCAGTGTGAACGTGGCACTTGGAGAAATGATAAATAACAAAATTGGAGAAATAATAAAATCCCTGGGGACACCCAGTGTTTGTGGAATCCTGGAATGGTTTGGGTTGGGAAGAACTTAAATCCCATCTCATCCCAGCCCTGCCGTGGCAGGGACACCTCCCACTGTCCCAGGGTGTCCCAGCCTGGCCTTGGGCACTGCCAGGGATCCAGGGGCAGCCACAGCTGCTCTGGGAATTCCATCCCAGCCCCTCTCAGGGAACAATTCCTGCCCAATACCCCATCTATTCCTGCCCTCCCGTGTGAAGTGATTGGAGCCTTCCAGACTCCTCTTGTACCCTGATTTTTGTTCTTTCAGCTCAGCATCCCCGGCTGCTGCTCGGCATCAAGGAGATTTTCCCTTCTCATGTCAGAGGCTGCCAAAGCCTCCCCGCGCCTCTCCGGCGCCCAGGGCAGCCCGAGCAGCCTCACAAACAACGGATTTGATCTTTCTCTGAGCCGGACTTCATTGGAATCATGTTATCAATTCTTCCTCGGGATCCTTGAGGGTGTTTTGCGAAGAAATCAGCATGTGTGGGTTCATAATGATGCTCCACGCTTCAGAAAAGCAGCGCAGACGGAGGGGAGCGCTGCCAGAGGTTTTACGGCTCAGGTCTAACCTTCCTTCACCTTTTTTTTTTATTTTTTTAATGTCTCTCGGTATTGACAAGGCCTTTAATTTGTGATCCAAGGCTGCGCCACTTCTCAAGATTAAGTGGCAGCGCTGCATTAGGGAGCAGCACCTGGTGGCGGGGAAGGATGGATCCGGAGGCTGATCCCGCCTGCTTCCCACCACATCCAGGCATGGGGGAGCAGGGATCCAGGGGCAGCTCTGCCCTTCTCCCCTCCACATCCAGACAGAGGTAAATCAGTGAATTATAATTAACATGGCGGATAAATTTATTGGGAAAAAGACCCAAAGCAGCAGGGGAATGAGGATGGATGGATGGATGGAGTGGGAAGGGCTCGTGTCGTGTTCCCATTCCCGGTGTTTGGGGTGCCATGGAGCATCCTCCCCACACCACTCCCCCCAAAACTGCTGCAGGATCCACGGGAATGTCACACAGAGCCCTGGGGACAGCCCTGGCCCAGCCCAGCTCCATCCCAGGGGCCTCATCCAGCCCCGGCACTGCTGAGAACCCAACAGAGCAGATTTTGGTTCTGCTCCTACCCCGGGGTGCTCCCAAAGGACCTGACTCTGGCTCAGCTGGATCCCCGAGCTGCTGGGCACTGGGACAGCCTTGTCCAGGGGCTGGATGGGCACTGGAGCTGCCAGGAGGGACCAGGAGGGACCAGGAGAGGACCAGGAAAGCTGCAGGATCCTGCCCCACTGGAGCATCCCTCCGGTGGCCCTTTAAGCCAGATTGGAAGCTGCTGAGCGCTGCCAGGCTGAGGGAAAAGCAGCATTTTCCAAGCTCTGGGTGTTTGATGTCTCTCAATGGCCGGGGTGGGACAACACAGCATCCAGGGAAAGCCGAGCAGCTGAATCCCTGAAAAATCAGGGGTGTTTATGGTGTCGGATGTGTTGCAAGGCAGGATGATTTAACAGATGGTTTAAAAGGAAAATCAGCACGTCAGGCCAGGCCCGGCGCACCACTCTCTGTAGGTTTCTATGCAGTGGGAGAGTGATAAAAAATGTTTTCCTTCTCTATTTCAATAGGGAGAGATGTTAAAACTCGAAACCTTGAGGGAAATTGCTTAATTACCCTCGTGGTGTCAGTGGTCCAGAGCAGTGGGAAATCTCAATTCCCTGCAGGAAGGGGTCAAACAGGGAACAACCAGGACACTTTTTAAACTCTTGTTAATGCCTCATAACCTTTAATGAATAATTTTCCGTGGCACGGCCAAGGCAGCCTCACACAAAAGGCAGCCGTATTTACCCTCTGTGCTGGAATTCGCCCTAATCCTCTGCACAAAGAGAAAAATAAAAACAACAGTTTCGCCTCCACACAGCCAGAATACCTGAGAGGAAATTCGGATTTTTAAATATTTTTACTTTTTTTTATGCCTTGACTCAAAATTTCTGTAGAATTCTAAATTTAATGTGCAAAACCGAGTTAACTTTTGTTTTACAAGTGTGATGAGCACGGCTATCCCCGCACCCCGCATTCAACAATTCCGCGTTATTTTTATTTTAGAAAGAAGAGTTAATATTTAAAGTTGCCCTTTAATGCTCATTTGGAAGCACTGATTGAATAATAAGCCAAGCAGCTCAGTGTATCACATCTCTATTAAATTCTCTTGCCTTTTTTAAGATTAAAAAAAAGAACTTTTTTCTTCCTCTAAATGCAAATCTTTCTGTGTAACACTGTGCCTAATCTACTACAACTAATTAATCTGTTTGAGCTGATGAAATGTTACCTCTGCATTTTTCGTTCCTTGTATACAATTATTGTAACAGTGGTGAATAAATCAATATTCCCAATCCAACTGTAAAAAACAATCAAGAAAAGCAGTGCTTCTCAGGGAAAAAACACCAAATAATATTTATTAACTCTGTCTCAATCCACAGCAGAGCCTAATACCATTCAAGCATTTTCTGCAAGTGTAATAAGCAAACTCAAATACATGATGAAAGTGGCACATGCCAATAATTTCACCATTTTACACTGCAGAGTAATTGAAGGATTTAATGAGAAACAAACCAATAAAAATAAATAGACCATGCGAGAGGAGGAGAAACTGATCTAAAATGGAAGTTGCTCCATTGTGAGTTTTAGGGGGTTTTTTTGCACGGTTTGACCGGGGGAAAAAAACCCAGAGTTGGGACAATTTGGTCTTTATTTCTACTGATTTTACATTTTGCAGTTTGATTTCTGAGCAGGAAAGGGACACTTGTTCTGTGCAGCTTCAATTCTGCATCAAGATTCTCTCCCTCTTCCCACCCAGCCGCTCTTTTCCCGCTGAATTCCGGGAGGAATTGGATCTTTCTGCCCGAAGTTGGGAACTGTTTCTGTGGCATTGGTGTTTATAAATAACTCCGAGCAGAGCCCGGCCTGTCCCACAACGGCACCGAGTCCTTCTGCTTTGAGAAATGTCCCTAAATCACCGTCCTCACAGAGGGACTTCTGATCACAAACAAACTCTTTTGTCTCGGCAGTGCCCCGAAATTTCAGCCGTGCCAAATTTCTCTCTGAGCCCTACAGAGCAGGGATGTGCTTGGACACGCAGAACTCTGGAATTACCAAAAATATACCTCAAAAAGATATAAACCCTGCATGTTTATATCTTTTTGATATAAACATGCAGGGTTTATATCTTTTTGAGGTACATTTTTGGTAATTCAAGAGTTGAATTCACCTTTCAATCGGTCTGACCTATCAAAATCTCACAAATGGATTTTTTTTCTTACAAAAACCTGCAGAATTTGGACCTCTGGCTCGACCCCCTCAAAGCTGGTGCCACAGTGCCAAAGCTGGGGGTGGCAGAACCTCCCCTCAGAGGATTTTTGGGAGGGCACAAGGCCAGAGATGCTCCCAGCCACGCCCAGGGTGAGGAGAGGTTTGGATTCTGAGATAACACCCAAAGCATTGGAGTTTTAGAGCAAACATGGGGATGGTTCAAAAGGGACAACGAGCGAATTGTTTTTCACTTAAAACATAAATATGTAAAATCTGTGTTCATTTTTGAGCTGAATTCCTGAGAAATGTGGACCAGAAGGGGCTGAGAGCAAAGCTGAAGCTGCACGTGGAGAGCGATCGCCATAAATACTGAGCTCCGCGCACCTGGTGAGAGAAACAATGGCCCAGAATCTCCTCGCTGAAGGGGATTGTTTTATTTTCAGCCGCGTTGTCGGGATGTTTCTCCTGGCATGCACAATTGGAAACATGGATTTGTAATAAGTTATTGCTGCGTGAGGAGCTCTGGGAGAGAGGGGGAGGGCAGGTTCAGAGCCGCAGCGTGGGGAGGGCTCTCCCCGGCCAGCCCAGGGCCAATCCCAGGGTACAGGTCAGCGACCCCTCTATAAAATCTTTGAAGTGCTTTCCTGAGGAGTATTGACTGTCCAGAGCCTTTTATTCCATATCAAGTTCAAATGTAATGTCTTTATGAGCATAATGCACAAATCAATGGATTAGGACATTCAGATTATTTAGATGGAGCTGAGAGCATGCAGAATACACCGAGGAGCTGTTCAAACCATTGACAGGGATTTCACAAAATCGCGTCTCCTAACAAAATATTTTCTGTATCTTTACTTGTCAGGATGACAAGTTCTGCCTGGGCAATGCAACAGGAATTGTTGTTTTATTTACCTTGGCAAGGTGAAGGCTGGAAGAGTTAAATAAAGAAATAAATCCCATATTTTTCCGAATTTAGATCAGCAAACCACATATATTATTATTATTATTATTATTATTATTATTATTATTATTATTATTATTATTATTATTATTATTATTATTATTATTATTATAATATTTTATTTTTAT